>CM050166.1:52143851-52168851 GCA_027410445.1 Discoglossus pictus
TATCATTATCTTTATGGACAGAAATTGCTGTATTTTAGTGCTTCTTGGGTTTGGATTAATAGAAAGTTCATGTGGTTCTTTGTTTCCCCTTCTACTGAATATTGTGGATGCAAATATAGCTGCTTGCCCTCAATACAGGATAATTAAAGGGCCACTGCACTGCCCTAACAACAGGAGCTACATATTTTACTTACTAGGCAGTTATCATTAACACATTTCTTATTCAATAATGGTTATATTTAATAATAAACTTACTTTCAAAAGATCAAACTCAGCTGTTGCTCTCTACCTACTATAGGGTCAGCAGAAGTAGGCGGCCTGTGACAGTGCTAAATTTTTAGGTACAACATTGCATCAATACAATGCTCTCCAATGGCCGGAAGCTTGCTGTGTTAAAGTGGTTTTCCTTAGTAACAAACTTTTTCTGTTGTGGGTACAGCCATGATTGACTGGTCTCATATTTAACCAGATTGTTCTTATTAACCTGTAGACATACTTCAGCCAAAACATCATCCCTTTTTGATGATCTTATGCGGGTGGAGGCAATCAGCTCAGCTGGAGGCCGACACTCTAATCTTTGAAAGTGAAATTCAATATTTACTGTTAAATAGGAATGTTATTAGTGCTTAATTAAAACAGCTAGCTTCTCTTAAGACATTACAGTGGTCCTTTAAAATACTTTGCTTCAAATACACATAATTTGGCAACACATTGATGATTAGTGTAACGGATCTACTGGCACCCCGACCGGGTACCTCCGTTGATGGACAATAGGTGAGTCACACCTCCCTGAGGCTACCTGGCAACTTTGATACAATCAGACATTAATTAGATCATCCTTCTTTGTTCTTATCTGAGAATGAAAACACTTTATACAATAGACTTCCTTATCTGTAACAGGATTATCTCCCATGCCAAGGTCTGCACTAGTCTGGGCCATTATTCTGCAGAGCATAAACCAACATACATGCAGTATAATAGTAGGATCATATTTTAACCATAATAATCATAAAACAGGGTAAAACAGTGATGGGTTCCGTTACAATTAGAAAGGGAGGATTTAACTTCCCAATCTTCTTGGCAGCTGTAACATTTTATTTCTCCAATGAATAGTCAGATAAAAAAAAAAGGTTAGGAGAGCAAGTCCTCTGTGTCTCCACTATGCAGATATATTATGAAATGTGCTATAATTCATTTTATATGTATGTTATTATAATTATGTTTTAAGATAAGCACAAAATGTCTGTATCATTTAGCAGTATTTAGTGCTGAAAGAAATCTAAAATTATATAAAAAAGACAAAGCAGTCTATGATACTACAAATGCTAACCACATCCCCTACCTGATTCCCCATTCTCTTGTTCTGCAGCATTTTCTTCTATAAACAAATGAAATCAAGATGATAAATACAAAATGGAAAATGAAGCAAATAATTGTAAATTGAAAGACAATTGGGGATTAACAAATGATGATTAACATAATGCAAACAAGAAGGATACTTTGTTTCAAGAATTAGCCATGCAATGTTATAGAATCATGCAATTGTATAGCGCACTCCAATTTTCAGAATATATTTAAATTATGAAAACTATATATTCTTTATTTTGAGTTTGAATAAAAAAAACAAAAAAACATTTACTTCTAATACCAAAACTGAAGACCGTATATAGCGGTAATCCAGAAAAAAAATGGGAGAGAAAATTGGATTGAGGGGCAGCAACAAATATTTAGCAATGGAAATAAAGAATATATGTCTTTAGATAGGTAAATGTAACAAATTAGGCAAAAAAAAAAACAACACACAATGAACATGAAAAATACAATGGTGACAATAACATATATAGAATATAGTATTTTTTCTTAATTTTAGGGAATGTGTGTTACTTCTAAACTACCACTCAGTATCTTGGTCTAAAAATAAATACATTAAAAAAATACTGGATAGACGTTAGCTGTTTGTAGCAGATGAAAATATTTAAAAGACCAATTGAAAAATTCTTCATAGATGAGGTACAAAGCTTTCAAAACGTTACAGTTCTTTTTAAATTACAGTTGAAGCATAAACATTCTGGGATTCAATCTCTCTATACTTCAATAAAGACTTTTTCAGTTGTCCTCTAAATTGTACCTACTACTAAAAACATAGAAACATATAATAATCCTTATTGTGGACAAATGTTGTTATTATTGTGCTGTTCTTATATCCACTTTGGGGATTTTTATCAAAATATAATGCAATCATTTTTATATTTTAATGGTGTCGTAAAAATATATGAATATTATGTACATGGCGCTATAGAAATGCAGCAGGATATATTTTGGAAGGATTTATTTTCTCAAGAAAAAAAATGATTTAGCATTAAGGATATATTTTAAGACAAGTAAAAATGTCTACTTGTTTGCTTTTCATTTTAATGTTCACTCCAACAATGAGTAAAAGTGCATATTTAACATGGTACAAACTGGAAATGAAGCACATAACTTTTAAATTTTTTTACAAAGCTTAGAATTAGATTTTAACAATCATGGAAAACTTGTCTAACAGAAATAGGATGAGCAGACTGCCAGAATATATAATCACTTACAACCTAAAGTGCTACTTTAATTGGAGAATTTATAGTCTTTATTTCACACGACTATGAAAAGTTTCTGGTAAAAACGCAAGGCCATCCTGCATAATACATTTTGTTATATTCACATAATCTTAAATGCAATATATCAAATTTTTATATACTATATGGGAGTGGTTTTTATTTTTGCATTTAGGGTCTCTGACCTATAAAATCATTAGATGTAGACCACACACTTTTTCTTGTGCCATTTGTTTGATATAGATGCTTTTGCCATGGTGTTTAGGCACTGAGCCCAAGCAATATGTGCTGAGCTGCCTCTTGGAATATGAGAGACAGTTATAGTATTGTATTCTTGTAAATGAATCTACAGAAAATGTTGGCACTTCAGGCCACAAACCGCCCAATCCTTGGTATATGGCATAACTTAATACGACAATTCATCCAACCCTTTTCCTCTTGAAGACATCACAAAAGCTAGCATAGTGTATAGATCTTAAAGGCCCACTGAATACCGTACTTTAAAATTAAAGATTGTAATTATTTGATTGATTCTAAAAACATTTCAAGTTTTTTTTTATTAGAACATATTATAACTATATTCATTTTTGCTTTATTAGTGTCAGCAATTGTGGCTTTCAGATACAAAGGTTAACAGTTGAAAGGCTGTCAATACAAAGAAGCCGTTGGCAATAGGACTGAATAGATAATGAAATAGGATAAAATCTCTCCATTAGACTACAGGCAGAAAGATTTGATAAATTAAAGCTTTCTTTTGTAAAATTGTTATGCTCGTGGTTTATGTAAGGGAATGCTAATTTCTCCAACTTCAGTGGTCCTTTCCATCACTAATGCAATGCTGGCAAATATTCAATTATTGTTTGTTTAGTTTTCTAATTCTATATATTTGCAATCCAACAGATGTCAAGTAGAAATTAACATACACATGCAAATCATATTTCTACCAACATAGAAAAGATGATTGAGCACCTCTCACTTTGTTATTTTGTTTATGCAAATTACCCTTAGAGATTAATCTCCCTAAGAGGTATAGGGGACTCCAGACATGGACCCCTTGCTCACTGTGCCTTAGGAAGTTCAGCAAAACTTCACCGACGAGGCCCAGCAAAACCTCACTGACGAGGCCCAATGAAGAGCGAAATGTACATCTTGGGTTTACGGTTTCTCCTGTGAATCTACTCTAGTGAGTGGGACCAGACTGATATACTACAGGATATTTCTCCCTGTGAAGGGCACAAGTGAGCTAAATGAGGTTGCTCTCATGCCCATAGAAGTAACATATTAAGGTTAGTTCGTTCTCTGATTGAGCTCCTCTATTTTGTTGTTTCATTTCAACATAGAAAAGAACCAGATTACAGTGTATACCTCGGGTATGTCCAACATTCACACAACATTCATATTCAAATTCACATTTTTTACAAGAGTAAAACGGACTACTAACAAAGTTACATATTTATTTCAGTGTTGGCCTCTTTTTTTCTTTAGTTCACCGGATTATTTAGATTTTATTGTTTCATGAGAAAATTAAATATTACAGACTCACTTTACAATGAGGCGGACACCTCAAAACTACTCCATTCTCAAGTCAAGGTGATTTAGTACTCAAACCACCACCCAATAATGAATAAAGCAGCACTGGATTGGTCCAACAGTGGGAATATTCACCCATGATAGAAATTTTCTGAAAGAGTTGGTTTACCATTCACACAATTCTCTCTGGGGAAATTATATATATCCAGGGAGAATCCGGCTGCTCATGAGGGGTGAGCTTCACCATAAACCATATCGTATTGAGCTATCAAGTAAATCCAGTGGAAGTGGTGGAGTCAAACACAGTTAAGGAATTTAGGCACGCCTAAGATAAGCACAAAGTTATCCTGAGGCTAAATGAAGAAAATATTTTAGGTAAATAGTATGGGCGGAGTAGATGTGCCTTTTGGTTCTTATTTGACATTACATTTTTGTTTCTATCAGTCTCACCATAATCATACAAAATGTTATTAAAATGATTATAATTATAAATGATTTAAATGCAGGTATATATTGATGAAATGCTTATTAATGGCTATGCATTATTTACAACTCTTGTAGATACAAACGTATTAGTCTGTATTGTATTCTGCTTTATTAAATGAACTGTGCTGTGAGAATTTGAGGCAGGAAGTCTTTATAGCAAGAAAGTGAAATTACCCATTATTACTGGACATAAAAGTCTCATATTTTCAATATACACTTTTGAAGGGCTAGAACTGATAAGGTTTACAACATTTTTAGAAAATAATTGAAATTATATTTAGTCCTGGGCAGTACAATCAAGACCTCCCATATCTACCAACTGGGAGTGAATCTAGGATATTGAAAGCAACTCAATTAGGAGTGTTGAATGAATTTAGTTGTGTTTAGTATCCAGGGTTTCCTCCAACTTAATAAGATATATGATCACTTAAATAGGAAACGCCTTATAAAATAGCAATGAAGCTGCTTAGGGCTGCATATTGTTGGTAAAATAAATTAAAATAAATGTATATATATATTTTTTTACTATGCAGATTTTTGACCATTATTCAGTCTAGTTCATCAAAAAAAGTACTATAAGTATGGGACTGTACTTATACTAATTGATGTATGCAGTCATTTACATGAAGCTGCAAGAAGGTACCATGAAGAAAAAGTTATCTTGCTAATGTTAGTAAAAAAAAAAAAAAAGGAAAAAAAGCAAGAGCAGAAAAGAAATAATAGAACAAGTAAAGAGAAAGGAAATGTTTGAGGAACAGACCTGAGTTTCTTCTCCGTGGCGAGTCCGCATCTTCTGTGACCACATCGTGTAATGACAGACAAAGACAAAGGAGATGGGAGTGAGAGCAAGTACTCAGAAAGCAGCAACGGACACTGGAGGGAAAGGACCTTGCAGAGGTTTAGAAAAATGTACAGAGCATAATTCATAAGCAGACAGATGGCACAGAATGGAAAGGAAAGAGAATACAGACACATAAAGAAGGCTTAATAATGACTAGCTAGAGGTTACCAAGAATGTCCTCCAGACCAAAATACCTCCTAAATGTTAGGAGATATACTTATAAGGACAGTAAGATTCCACAGTTTGTCATGTTTTTAAAAGGGAATGTTTTAATAAATTAAAAGGCCACTGTAGTGGATATAAAAATGGTTTAATGTGTGTATTTAGTTATTAATTAGCAATAAAATCAATATTTGAAGAAAATAATCAATGTAGCTTTTAAAACTGACATTATAAATTAGCAAAGTCGCTTACAGTATATCGGCCCCCTCTCCACCCACTATTCAGTGACCAAGCTGTAAGATTGCCTATAATAGACACTGCTGAGAAGTTGGCAGATAAACAATATTAACAAGAAAACAGATAAAGTCTCCTTTCAGGGCAGTTCTCCTTAGCATGTTATTCCTCCACAGCACACCTTTCTAGGTGGTGGAGAAAAGCATATCATCTTACGTTTAAAGCGTCTTGTTTAAGATTTAAAATCTGCATTGTTTTTTTTCTTCAAATTCCACTTTTATTGTTAATCACTTATGAAATAATCAAATAAAAAAAGTTTATCATCACTACAGTGGTCCTTTCAGCATGAAAAACTAGAGTGTAAAGTACAATAAATTTAGTTTCTATGGAAGAAATCCACCTTACTCAATCTGACAAATTGTTTAAAGATGGATTTAATTGTATCTATCCAATCTGGATCTGTACAGCATTTAGTCCAGCCAATCAACTTGTATACAGCTGTACACAGTGGCTACTCAAGTTAACAGTGACAATGGAGAAGATACTTCCCCTCTTCTGTAAACGAAAGAGTATGGAGTATTTTCTTTGTACAGAAATTGCTAGACTTCATATTACTAAAACAAAACCAGTAAATGTTTCTAATATTTTAAACAAGATAGTAAACTTGAGACTTAATTGTCCCTTTAAAGTAACAACACATTTGGATGTGTATCAATACTTGAAAGTCAATGCACTGTATCATAAAAATAAAAGTATTCATATTTGCAGCATTAAAATACATTGCTGGATACGAGATAGGTTTGCTTTGTGCACAGGAAAAAAATCTCAACAAAAATATAATATTTCCAGTTGTATCAGTGTTCTTGCAAAATGTCACACGCCACAATTATGATAATGCATTATTAAACAATTAGATAAATGCATCCACGGCAATAGAATCTATCAAAGTTTTCCATAAATTTCCTCAGAACATTTTGGTTCGAAAACACAACTAAAAAATATATCTACAGCATTAAAATTTATATCAATTAAAAGTTAACTTTAATATGTTTGGTCTTCATACTAAAAGATTGTGCTAGCCATTTACCCCATTAGATAATAATATCAAAATACAAGCTATTCCTTTACCTAAAAGAAAAAAACAATATAAATAAAGTATATATATATATATATATATATATATATATATATATATATATATAGCTTGACATGTATCGACTTGCCAAATATTTAACTAAAGCAAGCATTAACATTGTGCTCTCCTGAAATAACATGCAGACACTGATCTAGTCTACATTTTAGACATCCCATTACTATTTTTCCAATGATGCATTAATATTTTGCATTTTTCATTGACTGTGAATGTATACTGTAGGGATATATCTATTATATATATATATATATATATATATATATATATATATATATATATATATATATATATATATACACATACACACACACCCATGCCCAGTCATGTGGAGTTCCACAAGACTATTTTATCTCCAGTGTGGTTTGCTGTATACACGGGAGAGATCACCAGTAGACATGTCTTCAACTACAACTATTTATCTGATAAGGTGCTTTATCTGTCCTTCGGCACAGATGTAGAACATCAAACCTTTGCTCCTAATAAATGTCTAGAAGAGCTCCAAGAATGGTTGAGTAGGAGCTGGCTGAGACTGAACCCAGAAAAGACAGTTGTATGTTTGGTGGACAGACGACAGTAGCTTCCTCTGGGTCCAGCGGGAATGGGCCTTGAGCTCTGGGAAATGCATCTGCTCAACCTCTGGGTTGTTTTAGATTATTATCTAACACTAAAACATTAAATGTCCTCTGTGATAAACTCCTTGTTTTTTTTTCATCTGAAGAACATAGCCAGGATAAAGCTCATGATAACCCCAGAGGACCTGCCTTCTTTGGTTCATGCCTTTATATCAATATAACCGCCTTCATCTCGTGCTGCCAAATAAAAAGAGCTATATCGCTTATAGTTGGTACAGAACTTTGCCACGAGGATAAAAAACTAACCTTGTTCCTATCACATAACACTGGCCCTCTGTGCCCTACATTTGTGAAAGGATGCATATATGTCAAACTTGGCCTGCTGACATAAGAAGCTCTCATGATGAAGGAGCTCTTCATTCCTTATGTTCTAACTCATGCTCGGAGATCTGCAGGTGAAAATCTATTAACCATACACAGAATCTCTACACAAACGTCTTATGAAGCACCAAGATCTTGGAACTCTCTACCATGCTCAATAAGAGATGCTCCTAACCTGGATATTTTATCAGTGGTGAAGACCATTCTCTTTTTTTCTCTCCTCCTAAGCACTTTGAGTCTCTTTTGAGAAGAGTGCGATATAAATACATTTTAAGTGCATTAATCAGCTTTTTTTTTTTTTTTTTTCCACATAATATATCTTACCACAGTAAAATAAAACAAAAAATATGCATTGGAGGCATCAATCAAATCATAGTAACGATCTTATACTAACTTTTAATAATGTGGAGTGATAACTCACAAACAATAGACCAGGAAGTTGTTATTCTCAACTATTCAAACAAACTGCACATGTTCACCCCTTCTTAATTCAGGATTAAATGTATTACAAATGTTTAAAACATATTAAGAATAGCATTTGAGAGGAGTTACAATCACCCAGATACTATATAGAGAATATCTGTAATTTTTTTAATAAAGTTATTTGCTTTTGAAAGACAACATTTTGATGAAAATCAGGACTTTATTCTGCACTTCAGACCGACGTTTCTTATACCTGTTCTAGTTGTTTTTCTTATCCGAACATACAGCACACTGGCTGACAGACTGGTTTATTATGTGCGGCTTTCTGATCTTAAGACTTTGAGATTCATGGACAAAAACTCGAAGAAAAAGGGGCAGCTTTCTTCAATGTCGTGTAGAAATTGGAACTGCTTTTGAACCCCCATAGCTTCAGTATTTTAATAATTCAGTACATCACTTTGGAGGATTGCATTAGAGTAACTACTGGTCTTTTCTCTTTGTTTCTTGACTTTATTTTCTCACTTTAAAGAAACTTTTAATTTCCACAAGAGACGTGTATTACATTTTTAAATCCTTAATTTACATTGTATAAAATACATTGCATCACTAAGAGATTTAACTATATTACTGTGGATTCTATGGTTTTACAGCCTTTAACGTCACTTGCTTCTTAATTTAGGCAATTATTAGCAATGCTTTAATTTCATTTTTAAGGCCCCAACTTTTAGCACTTACAGATACTTTAGAAACCTCAGAATTTTTATTTAGCTAGTCAACTACTAAGCGGTTCAAATAGTGTGATGTACACGCATGTAGCGGCATTGACTTCAACTTAATCTAGAATTACCGTAATTATATCTATGAACAACCTAGACGTAGAAGGCCATTATACCGAAGTTCAGAAAAAAATATGCCAATGGCGTTTTAAGGAAAGAGTGTAATAATTGCACGCACGCAAATATATAGTTCTCTCATAACATATTTCTCTCACCTGTAACTTGAAGCTCTATGAAAGATTGAATTACAGATCAAAAGTGGCATGTGGACTATCACAGGCACAAAATGATTGCTTAGAAATCATTATATATTTTAATTATTTCCTTCTTGTGCCAGTTAATGACATAGTGTCACTTGCAAAAACATACTCTAGCAATTTTTTTTGATGTTTTACAGAACTGAGGAATCCATTCAAGTTTTAAAGATTGGCACCTTGTCCATTTTTATATCTAATTTTTTTTTTTAACTCATTCACACATTTATATTAAAGATGGAAACTATTTTCAAAATATGTTCCACTTTTTTTAAAGCTCAAACAATTTTTTTTTTATTTTATGTTTTTATTTCATCCTTGGAAAATTAAAAAAAAAATCAACTATTTTCCAAACAGATTAGAAGTAGGTTCATCGATGTCAAGCAGGTGTGAGTTACGGTGTGGAATACCCCAATGTTTGTAACCTTTTTTATGACTGGGACAGGATGGTCATCCTGTTTCTTTTAGACCAGTTCTTCTGCAACTTTGAGAGGCTCTCCTAATCATCCCTCTTTTCCACCCTAACCGTTTCACTTTTTTCCATAAGGATTGGCATATAAAGTCTTAGGGACTGGCAACAGTCGACAGATTTTGATCTTGAACAGTGGTTCACAACTCTGGTCCTCAGGGCACACCAAGAGGCTCAGGATTCATAATATCCTTACTTGAACACAATAAAAACCATGCAGCTACTGATTATATCAAACCTCTGCTTACCCAGTAAAGCTCCAAATTTACTGGGGTTTTGGTGTGGCCTCAGGATGGTGGCTTACAACCACATGATGAAACACGTTTTAAAGAACCCACTTAGTTAAAAGAACATCTGTAGTTACATTTTTACAATGTGCTCCACTGAAGAACTACCCTTGATAGAGTATTTTTTCCAGAAAGTAAAAAAATTAATACAGCCTATAAAAGATTACCTGTTATATCAAATTATGCTGCAGTCTGAGACATCATTTTTATTTCTGCTACTTGCTTCTACTGAACTCTTAAAGGGACAGAATAAGTGCCATTCAAGATAACTCTATTTTTTTGTTCACCATTGAATACCAGGTAATTTGGCATGCATAACGAATTGACTCTGTTACTTGTGATTGCCTACATACTATTGTCCAGATTATGAGGGAGACAAGGAGGAGTGTACAAGTGGCCATGATTGAGAAGAACTATGTTTTTATTTTTTTTCTTGCTAAAAAGTATTTTTTTGCTGCCGTTAGCACATTTATTTTTAGTGTTGATGATAAACTAAAAAAAATAGATTCAACTTGAAAAGCAGTTACACAGGTCTATTAAAAGAAGATAGGTTTGTAATTGTTACAATGGAAATGTGGTAACAAGTGTTAGCCCTTTCAGTATGACTTAAGGTCATCTCATTTGTTTATAAGGACACAAACAGTTATCTTAAAGGACTACTGTAATGCATTTAAATGTAAACCTCATATATTTGTTTGTTGGCCAAAGGCTATTTAAAACAGTTAGCAGTTTAAAAAAATAAAAGTTAATAGTAGTCTTACTTTTTAAATTGTCTGTTTTCTCCTCAAGAAGGGCTTCTTATCTCCTTCTTCCTGTGCTTTGTCAGGGGGCATGGCCATCATCTCTACCTGGGGGCTGGACAATCATGGAGTTTGGACGCAGTGTGCAGTTTCTCACTGGCTCTGACCTTTGACATCATTAGCTCTGCGCCCACTTTTTACACAGGTAATAGCCATATTGTAAACTGCTTGCTGCTGCCCCATAGATCCAGTGACAGTGCATGAGCCATCATAGCCCTTCCCCCTTTACTGATCATGCTCAGTCCGAACCAGAGTCTGACTGGTCAGACTTTTTCTTCTAGTCTAGCTTCAAGGGAGAACTGGTCATGCCTGCTGATCAGTACAGGTAGGTGAAGATAAGACTGACACATTGAAAACTAAGAAAAAATATGAACTGAGCTTTTCATGCAAATGCACTACAGTGGTCCTTTAATCAAGTATAGGTCTGCCATCAGTAAAGTAAAAAAAATATATATATATATATAGATAAAATCAGAAACAGATTAAAGGCTGTATTTTCTTTACATTTCAAGAACATTTTTACTATCAAGTTCTTTGAAAGAGAATATTGTAAATATTTGACTACAGTAGTTCTGTAGGGATGTTGTAATGTCTGAAAACCTGAAGTCTACCAAAATACTTGATGAATATAATACTTTTTAGCATAGTCTTGATTTTTTTATTTCAAATTTTCACAATTATTTGGCGTTCCATGCAGCTTTCCAGAGTCCTGCAAAATTTCACTAATTTAAATTCACGAAGATGGGACTTGTCCAACAAACATATATGAAACAAGTTTCTAGAACTGAGGCTAAGGATCTCGGGGAGAAGTGAGGCAATTATTGACGTGGCACCAGTATTCAAATACGGATATCTTTAAACTCCAACTTGTGTGCATCCAACAAAGCATGGAATTGTGAATAAGTATTGTATAAACACAATTAGTACAAGAGGAAGGATTTACATAGCACGTGTTAAGGTCTTTTTTTCAAAAAATAATTGTATGATATCCAGTTTAATTGCTCCTGAATAAAGCAGATCCACTTGTAATTCTAGATGACTGACAGAAGCTAACCATGTCTCCGTGCCAAGCCAACTGCTGAAGAAAACTGTTTAATCAAACCAAACAATTTATAAGTTGGCAGTGTTACCCCCTTTGGTGTCATCATATACCCATGCACAGATTTATCACAAAATATTTTAACCCAGCCAGTCTGATTTTAAAAAGTATTTCCCCTTGTGGTATATAGAATCTAGTATATTTTAGTTAATAATTGTCAGGATATAGCAGTTTATTTTTTTTAATTATTTTGTTGTTGATCTTTTTTCAGAATAGTTGAGGTTGGAGCTACATTGCTACACAGGGATGATACACAACACTGAATAACTTGTCTCACTCTCACGTTCTAAACCTAGGACATTTCACACCAAAGTGTAGAAGACATGAAGAACACACTCATTACAAAAGCATGAGCTTTCCTCTACGTTGTGTCTCATGCTTTTCGGTGGTTTTCCAAACCCTGACAAACCTGGCTCAGAATGGTGTTGCTTTTTCGGAAATTGTTTGTCATCAGTTATTGTACCATTCAACTTTCTCTGCTGGTCTTCCCAAGTAACTTCTAGCATAGACCAAAAGAAATTAAAACTGGTCAGAAACATAACATTAAGTGTACATTAAAAGGCCTCACAACACTAAGGGATCCTAAATATAGGAAAGGGAAACATGAAACTGGAT
Source organism: Discoglossus pictus (assembly GCA_027410445.1). Lineage (NCBI taxonomy): Eukaryota > Metazoa > Chordata > Amphibia > Anura > Alytidae > Discoglossus > Discoglossus pictus. The sequence continues at coordinate 52,156,525 of CM050166.1, forward strand.
ATGGTGAAGATTTTAAATGGAATGTTTTTATTTTTCTAAGGAAATAAAGAAAATTATATACATATTTTAAAATTGTTATCAAGTTAAATGAAAAAGGGAAATATTTAACAATGTGATTAGAAGAAGCGGACAGTCTACCAACCTGTTGGCTTTGGGTTTCACCAACTAACTTCCTGTTTATATATGTAGGTGATGCTAGTCAAACATTTTCTTTCACCGCTCGGTTTTACAAAGGGTTATCACTGCTCAAATATAGAAACAGGATGCGAGTGGCGGAGCATGAAGCTAACAAAGTACCAGACTGTCACATTTGTCTAAGTACATTTTTTAAATTTCAGTTAAATAATAAAAAAAAATAAGTTTAAAAACGTAATATTAATTTATTCGCTTAGAAATATACAATCCAAATAATGCGTTTAATGTATTTTTGGGAATATTACTTTATTTTTTAATTACCAGAACTGACGGATCTGCTGGAGATAATTTGTGGTATCCAGACTTCTGTAAAACATCGGATTTAGAGATGCAACTAGCTTTGTCCACTGCTTTCATTGTATACTAATGGACACCATATAGCCCAGAGACTGCAATATCACACACCAGTATGTAATTGGTTATGGGCATAGTTGCAATAGACTTATGCAGGCCACTCGTATAAAATACTCTATATATTAGAAAGAAATTGACAATGCCTTGATGTCAGGTAACCACAAATAAGTACCAGGAGTTCTCTCGTCTCCAGTAAATTAAAAAAAATGTCTATGATGTTTAACATTGAGTAAAACTACATATTTATATTATTTACCGGACAGTCAAAACAATGCAATGCATAATATATCACATTAGCAAATGTTTTATAGATAGAAGTTTTACATTTAACTCTATAATAACTTTTCCTGTAAAATACTGCAAAAAAATACCATGTTTTGAACAAAATGCTGAATTTACAGATAGTTAAGCAATTTGAATGCTAACCAGCTATAAACCATTTTGAAAGAGCAGATATTTAGCACAAAATAGCAAGAACAGTTATAAATCTGTTATACTTTAATGCCAACTGAGAAAGAAATGCAGTTTCAGGAAACTACTTCTTTAACAGATAAAACATTTTTTGTTTTTAAGTGTTATATTAGACACTTGATTCCTATATAAAGCCCAAGGAAGGTACTTTTTCCACAAGCTGCAGCAGGACTAATGGACGTATACTTATTTAATAATTTGTACATTTTAATTTGAAACCTTAAAGAGAATTGGTGCATACCCATAAATAAAAATCCAGATATTTGAAACATTGAACTACAAATTAATTAACCATATAAGAGTGCACGATAAGCAGTATGCCAAAATCGTATATCTATCTATATATCAAATCGATGGATCTATCATAGAAAAAAGCGTGGACACTTAAGATTTCAATTCAATGTGCCACACTGTATACTGTGGTTCTATTTTCATTCAATCTTACACTAACAAGAGCACTAAAGCACTAACTTTATTAGAAAGTAAAGAAAATGTGGACTCTTGATTAAGACACAAAGTCAATATCCGACATTTTAGTGGTAGCTGATAATTATATATGCTGTTAACCTACATTGGATGAATACAATATATATATATTACATACATACACACACAGTTGGTTTGACCTTGTATGTGTATATGTTTGATATATAATATGTACATAATATCCTGGCATATGTTTGATGTGTCTGCGTAGTGCTTGGTTGTGTTTCTTTGATGAATAGAATATAATATAATGTGTGTGAATTTATTTTACATTTTGTAATGGAAGTCAGTTACTGTACATGTTGTATTTAAATGGGGAGTCTACTATGTGAATGCTTTAATTGTATAGAAGAGAAGTGCTACAGTGATTCCCAACCCTCTCCTCAAGTATACCCCCAACAGGTCAAGATTTAGTTTAGTATTCAAGAGGCTGTGGATCATCTAATTGCCGCAACTGTATTTACACAGTGTTTGCAGTGTATCATGAGGAGAGATTTAGGAATTAATATACTATGAAGAGCAATCTCATAACCATGTCACATTTGTGTGTACCAAAACATTATTGGGTGGCAATATACAATGACATCACACGTTGTAATGCATCACATCTGTAAATCTCACCATAACCTTACAGTTGGCATCATACTGGACTCACGCTTAAACTAGAATCTTTAAGTGCATTTTTCCACTTAAAAGTAAAAATAAAAAATACTGCAAGTACATAGGAGGCTCTTTTCTGAACCTTTTAGTATATTGCATATATGTATGACTTCTGAAATCTAAACTATAGTCATCATGGTATTATAAAACACAAGCGTTAATGGTTGACCTTAGATGAAATTGAGTCATTGTTTAAAACTCACTTTTTTTCAGTCTACAACCAAAGTATGTATAAGGCATTTTCCATATGGGATTAATGTAGTGCATATTTGATTGGTAGAAAATGGCAGATTTATCCCCCGGTGTCTTTAAAGTTTGCACACATTGAACATGAAGCTGTCTAGTACTGTAAGTGCATCTGATCTATGGACAGGTGGATACTAAATGGGAAGTGTTTGAGTAAGTGTAGAGATGTGAAATCTTCATGCATATCCCACATAGCATACTATACTTCACCCTTCAATTCATTTGGCCAAGATTATGCTTTCAGTGCTCTTTGTTGGTGGAACACACACAACGTGGCTTGTTTATCAATAGTGTATATAGTTTGCTTGTGTGTATAGTGTGTGTGCTTTCTTACTGAAAGGCCCCATAAAGCTAAGACAGACTGTATTTTTTGAATTCTGACAATTACAACCAACACTGGAGTCCCAAATTTTGTATTTGCATTTAAAAGAGTATGTCTTAAACATTAATTAAGTTTCCAACACTCATTTTTCATACATATTTTAACGTGAGCCAGGATAGGATTATTTTTTCCACCTCCTCCTCTTGTCCTGGTCATCAGTTCTGTGCACCTTTTTTAAGATGGGGGCTACTTTATTATTAGCCAGTGAGCAGAATTTAAAATAATAAATTTGTTGACTAACGACCTAAATATGCTTTGTGATGTGCCAATGATACATGAAGTTCCAAGTGTTTAGTTGTGCTTTATGATAATATTGTTAGATTTCCAAGATGCTTTCCCTAGAAGACATTGGGCCATATAAAACAACTGGCAGGCCACATCTGACGCACAGTACGCCCTCAGGACATTACTGAGGACGGTTAAGACAAGTTTGTTTTAATGAACAGTATGTTAATTCTTACACTTTTTGTGTTACTTTCCTTAAAGGGAACTATAAGTGCCATTCATTGCATGAAAGAGCACAAGATAAGAATGTGAAAACTATTTTTTTTCTAAATTACACTAATTACACCTAAAAAATCTAATGTCTTAGGTCTGTTTACAAACACACTGACAGTTTCATGATTAATAACATATGCAGACACCATGTGGTGAAGGCACAGTGAAGACAAAGATTTATAGTTTTTCTCTGCATTTGGGAATGCAGCAGCACTCTGTTAACCCCAAGTAACATATTTAGGTTATCTAATTTTATTTAATTCTCTGCACAGATGAATTTGTGAAGGTTAACCCTTTCTTTGCTTACACTCGCTACATATTGTACTGAATTAAGTGGTCCTTTAATAAAATTTCTAAAAAAAATCTTTTTCACTCTGAACCCCCCCCCCCCCCCCAGACATTGCTACAATACTGTAGCTGCCTCTGATTGGCCACAACAAATTATGAATTTTATGCTACTTTAGCTTAGATTTTAAGGAACATTCCTTTCCAAATATAACTTGAAGAAAACTAAAGAAATGTGGAATTGTTAAAGTAACACTACTGATTCTCCTCTATCAGATGCATTAATAATCCAGGAAACAAATATATGCCTTTAAGCTCCACCAAAAAAAAACCACTGGTGTAGAGTAGTTTACATGAATCCTCCCAAAACAAAAAAATAAACACTGAAAGAATTGTCCCCTAAATAATACAAGGAGACATTCTACAACCTATCCATTATAGTGCGGCTCTGTGCCTTGCATTTGGGACACTTTCATATTTGTAATGGGCAGACAAGAGTAGCTCAAGAATTTTTTTGTGCAGGTTTTCTTTTATGGCACACAATTCAAAAGTGCTAGAAACATTAGAGTGCCATCCTGAAGAATCATATAGTTATTAATTCATATTGTGAAATCTACTAGGCATAAATAAATGATTACATGAGTTTTAACCAACAATGATGCTGCCTTGTCCCAGTTTCTAACAAGGATTTGCTTAGACATTTTCTGCTCATACACATATCGTCACTATTTTCATGTTTAAGACAACTAGTTAAACTGTGTTCCATCCCACTTACACACATCCATGTCAGCTTAAAGGGCTGCTGTAGTCATATATTTAAAATGCATTCTTTTGAAGAACTACATGTGAAAGCAGCAATCAGAACCAGCTGAGAAAGCAAAATGGAGCATCACAGTAAAGAATATTTGCATATAGAAGAAAATAAGTTTGTGCTTATTTCTTTGCTTTCTAAAATAATTTTGGCCATTATCAAAAGTTATTCCTAAAAATGTTGTACTCCTCAATTTAATTAGAATATGAAATATATACTTCAGTTAAATCTAAGAAGCCCCCAAAGAAACACATTCTCACCTTCTGGAGCTTCTCCATTTCTTCCTATTCTACCACATGAGAGGTTTAATCTTACCGTACTGCAACCTAAAGTCACGTCCAGAGAGGAGGGGCTTTACACAATGTCTCATGCTGCTCAGACACACAGCATGTCATTGTCTGCTTGATTAGCAAAAACAGACACTGCTAGTGGGTGTGGCTTCAGGATTAATCCTATCATAATCATGGAGTTTCTAGTAGATGAGAATCAGTTTTTCGGGGACTTCTTAGAAGTAACTGAAGTATATATTGGATATCATAATTACATTGAGCTAGGATAATTAATAAATCTAGTTAAAAACATTTATTTAAAGCAAAACCAAACAAAAAATAAAACAACTTTGTCCCTTTAAGCACCTGTGTATCATTCCTCTTATATGCATCTTTGTCAGATTAAATAACAAACCAAAAAAGTTAAATAATTTAAATTTGCACAGTACCTAAAATACGCATTATTGTATCTTAATATATGTTCCTGGCAAGTAATTTTTCTGGCTAAAATGCCACTAACAATGACCACTGTAGAATATCTTATATGATAATTCACAAATGGTACTTATTATAGCCTGTCAACAGTGTCCTTTAAAGGACCACCGTGGTCATATTTTTAAATTGTTTTATCTTAAGGAAGTACGCTTTAAAAGAGGTAACATGTTTTAAGAATTTAAAAATAAATAATACACTCCTTTATTTATATGCAATTATGCTGCTGTGGAAACGACCATTTTGGATTCAGGATATAAACTTCCTGGAGTGGGAGGAGACTTTGAAAATACAGGAAGTTTATGTCTGCACAATGGGAAGTGCTCTCAGCAACACTAAAGGGACAAGGAGACACGCTCTATAGAAAGTAATAGGCAGTAGCTGGTAAGAAAGCAAAGTGGATCCCTGCAGTAAAGAATAATTGCATATAAAAGTTGAGAAATGTAAGTATCAACAAATCAAGATCACATACAGGTGTATGATCTATGTACATAATGGCATTTCTTACAGGTTTCAAGGAAACATACAATTTACTTTACATTTTACACACACAAAAAAAATGTGTACTGACTGCACAGAACGAGCAAGTTGATTGGTGTAAAGGGGTGGGAATTGCACGTCCATGCACTCACCGCCCTAATAACTGAACAAAAAGTAGTGTGCCCAGGTGATCTGGCAAATAAGACTGCACATTCTTTGTTTTCACACGTAATCCCTTATCTATAATGTCTGCTGTAACTCACCATCTGGGGAGACGGGAGAAACAATGCAAGCCCTCCCCCAGGTGTGAATAGGAACCCATTGCTTACACTATCTCCTAGCCCATATATAGAAGCATAGATTTGATGGCAAATGAAACCCAAAAATGCCACCTAGTTTACAAATTATAGCTATATTTGACTTTTATTAAGCCACGGGAAAGCCATATGTTTATCCCAGGCATGGTTACATTGCTTAATGGTGTTTGACGCTACCTCTTGCACTTATCTTCTACTCTGTAATGAAGTTCTTTAGAAGATAACCCCTAAATGCATCATCATCCAACATCAAATCATGACCTGTTGCTTTTGCATTCCTATTTGTCTGGCAGATGCATCCTTCTATTTCTGTAAGATGTTTCCCTCCTGAAAAGTAAATACTTTGATATAAGTGAAGGTATTGTATAATACAATATTGTGCAGCCCATGTTCATGGACACAAGTACCTCCTCATCACTGTACACACTAGGCTCTGCGGTAACTCGATGGCATCAATATTACTGATCATAGTCCAGCGTTATGTTGGGAGATACTACCATGGTCCTGTGCAGGCTATTCCGAAAAGTGCCATTGAGTTTTGTTCACCAATACTGGACCACATAGAACATACATATCGACACTTGTACCTTAACAGAAATACATACAATTGGCCAAACAAATATTATATATACACATATACAAAAATAAATAAATAAATATATATATATATACACACATACATACACACACATTGTATATATATATATATATATATATATATATATATATATATATATATATATACACATACACACACACATTGTATATATATATATATATATATATATATATATATATACACATACACACACACACATATATATATATATATATATATATATATATATATATATATACACACACATACACATACACACACACATAGACATAGACACACATATACACACACACACACTATATATATATATATATATATATATATATATATATACACACACACACACACACATAAATACGCACAAACGCACAAAAAATATCTTCAGATAAAGAAAAAACAGATGGTTTTAGCACACCTCTATCATTATATGCAACCTACAGATAATCACTAGGCTGCATTATTGCTCTGATCATGCCTCTCAGCATTGCACCCAATAGATGCTGCAAAGAAGAACAGCATCTTTGTACAATCAATGTTCTTCTTCTGATAAAACAGCTATTTTGCGCCCTCTGCTGGTAGGATCAGAGTACTAATTTAAAAATATAATGACAAAAACATTGATTCTAATAGGAATTGAGATATATGAGGAAAAATGTTTTGAAAGTCGGGCACTTGTGAAAACAGCATCAGAGAGTTGTTATTTGTGTAAAGGGATTCAAGCACCACATCATACAAGAAATAGTTATTTTTTTCCTAATTGTGGAACTATCAGAAATTCTCGCACTAATCTTCCCAATAACACATTAATAGTTGTGAGCAATACGGGTTGTTGCTAACGCTTGCGGGCTCACACAGCGAGCCCGCAGCAACTGCGGCCCTCGTGACGAGAGGGCCGCAGTTGCTGGTCAAGGAGCACCAAAGGCGCACCTTGTGCCGGTGGAGAAGAGCGCCATAGGCGCTCATCCCTACGACCCCACACGAAATAAGCATCACACCTACGATCCGCAGGACTAGAGATCAACAGAAAAATCAAATACACAATTCACAGCGCAAGGCCCGTAGCACTTATATTGCGTGAAAAATTACGGCACGTAACACTAACAGCCTCATTCAATTGCGAGTTGGCCAATTGAATAGGGCTCTATATAAGCACATAACATATTTTTTTTACAGAACTTTTTAGTTACTGAACTTCTATCCAAAATCAAGGTCTTCACTAACTAAAAACTTCTGTCAAAAAATATGTTATGTGCTTATATAGAGCCCTCTTCAACTGGCAAAATTGCAATTGAATGAGGACCTAAGAAAATTAAACAGCCACTTACAGAAAAATAAAAAACAACCCGCAAAAAATACAAACTTAACGGCCGACCCGCGCACATCAAATAACACAAAGAAAAAAACAATACCAAAAACATCACAAACAGCACGGGGGGAAAGCCAGGATATCTGGGAGTGAGGATGTGCGCGAATTTAAGTCGAATTTGCAGCGTTTCGCCACTCAAAAAATCACCTAAGCGAGAGAAAGCATGGCAGCTGAAAAAAACGAGAAGGAAGCTACACAAACCCTAAACACGCAAAACACAGCCAGGCACATACAACTTTTAGCCAGGAACGTACGAGGTACAAAATACACTATAAGGCAGGGCGGAAAATGCTCTAGACCCGTGTAACACATACACACTCGTCACCATTTTACAACACTACCTTACAACTAATAACATTACCATTTTAATATGCCGCTTTACACAACTAATCAAACGGTTTAGCCTTGCGCACGCAGCCTATTTACACTGCACACTTGCCACATTGCTGACACTTTCTCCTCAGATCACCAACAGTCCAAATGTACATTGTATGCTGCAGGGAAAACAACAGCGATTGTTAGCTCTTCAGCATACTGATTCCTGGATATATTCATTAGAAATAGGTAAAGTATATTAATTTATTATTTAATTAATTAATTATTATAAAAAAATACATTTAGATAAAAAATAAATGAGCAGGTGAGAGACTCGCATTGCCAAAGGTGCTCAGCGCGGAGCGTGCAATAACTAAACCAGTAACTAAAAGAACATGAGGGGAGAGCCTCGCAATAAGTGTGTGTATTTATTGTGTTTTTAATGTTTTCAGGTGCGCGCGGTTCTGCCGTTAAGGTCGTAATTTTGCAAGTTTTTTATTTTTATTTTTTCTAAGTCCCGCGTCTTGTATTTATTTTGGCTAAGTCCGTAAATTTTGCGTTGTAAGAGCCGCGGTTCGTATTTTGGCGCTTGTGTGTGTGTTTGTAATCGCTTGTGAGGCACCGTAGAGCCTCCACATCCGCAAATTCGGCCTCTTGCAAAATAGCTTCGCGAGCTCGCAAAGCGTAACGACGATTTATAGTTTGACAACTATTATATGCGATACAGGTAGTTCTAAGTTTACAACAGGATTCCACTCCTGAAGAAACTGTTGCAAAAAATAAAATAAAAAATCATTTGGAAATTGAAAAAAAAATTAACTTTTACTTTAATATGTTCGAAATCCAGACAGAATTATTATTTTTTTTTTTTTAAGTGCCACTGTAAGGCCCCTTTTTTTGGGGCATTGGAATTACAATTGAGATCAGGGTGATAATTATCCCACTCTACAATGGCTTGAAATTCTGCCCCTGTCTCAGCATTTGCCCTCACTGCCTCACCACTAAACCTCAAGATTTAAATTGCATGAAATATCTTGTTACCTAAAAATTTCTCATCACCCTCTTTTTTGTTCTTAATTGCACTGCTCTTACTAGACATGGTGGCTCTTATTTTATTAATATACTCAACATTTTTTTTAATTAAAACTCACAAATTGACACGGTAGAAAAGTGTCCAACCATTGTACAATTGCCTCCTCTTATCTCTGGCCTCCTCTTATGGGGGGAGCTCTCATCTTGGATTGGCTATTTCTTTATATCATATCTGGTATGTATTGTTGCCCTTTTTTTGTACTTTTGGCCTTCTGGTTTCAGAAATGTTGTTATTGTGAATCTTTGTAAAAGGAACCATTGCAAACCAAGGGCTACCTGTATATCTCTTTTCATATCTGTACTCAAATATAACCAACATATTTTTTTTTAATTCTTAATTTAAAATTGTATTCCCAGTATATATAAAATAATGGGAATATGCATTTAGCATATATATGGCAGATCCCATAGAAGCTAAAGCTAGTACTCTGGCCCCCCATATTATATTTTAGAAAAATTCATTTATACAAAAAACTATAAGAGGCTTCTACTACAATGTAAAGTAGTAAGTGTACAGCCTGTATAACAGTGTAAATTTGCGGTCCCCTCAAAATAACTCAACACACGGCCATTAATGACTAAACTGTTGGCAACAAAAGTGAGTACACCCCTCAGTGTCAATAGTTTGTGTGGCCACCATTATTTTCCAGCACTGCCGTAACCCTCATGGGCATGGAGTTCCCCAGAGCTTCACAGGTTGCCACTGGAGTCCTCTTCCACTCCTCCATGATGACATCACGGAGCTGGTGGATGTCAGAGACCTTGCACTCCCCCACCTTCCGTTTGAGGATGACCCAGAGATGCTCAATAGCAGTGGTCGTCTTGCAGGTGTTTTACAGGACAGGTTCCACTCAGAACAGGCCTCGTCATGGTTGACCAAAGAAGTTGAGTGCACATGCTCAGCGTCATATCCAGAGGTTGTCTTTGGGAAATAGATGTATGAGTGCTGCCAGCATTGCTACAGAGGTCGAAGGGGTGGGGGGTCAGTCTGTAAGTGCTCAGACCATAGGCCGCACACTGCATCAAATTGGTCTGCATGACGGTCATCCCAGAAGGAAGCCTCTTGTAAAGATGAGCACAAGAAAGCCTGCACACAGTTTGCTGAAGACAAGCACACTAAGGACATGCAATACTGGAACCATGTCCTGTGGTCCGATGAGGACAATATAAACTTATTTGGTTCAGATGGTGTCTTGTGTGGCAGCAACCAGGTGAGGAGTACAAAGACAAGTGTGTCTTGCCTACAGTCAAGCATGGTGCTGGGAGTGTCATGGTCTGGGTCTGCATGAGTGCTGCCGGCACTGTGGACCTACAGTTAATGGAAGGAACCATGAATGCCAACATGTACTGTGACATACTGAAGCAGAGCATTATCCCCTCCCTTCTCAGACAGGGCCCCAGAGCAGTATTCCAACATGATAACAACCCCAAACACACCTCCAAGATTACCACAACCTTGGTAAAGAAGCTGAAGATAATGGTGATGGACTGGCCAAGCATGTTTACAGACCTAAACCCTATTGAGCATCTGCGGGTCATCTTAAACGGAAGGTGGGAGAGTGCAAGGTCTCTAACATCCACCAGCTCTGTGATGTCATCATGGAGGAGTGGAAGAGGACTCCAGTGGCAACCTGTGAAGCTCTGGTGAACTCCATGGCCATGAGGGTTAAGGCAGGTAATGAAAATAATGGTGGCCACACAAAATATTGACACTTTGGGCCCAATTGGGACATTTCCACTTAGGGGTGTACTCACTTTTGTTGCCAATGGTTTAGACATAAATGGCTGTGTGTTGAGTTATTTTGAGGGGACAGCAAATTTACACTGTTATACAGGCTGTACACTTACTACGTTACATTGTTAGCAGAGTGTCATTTCTTCAGTGTTGTCACATGAAAAGATATAATAAAATATTTACAAAAATGTGAGGGGTGTACTCACTTTTGTGAGATACTGTATGCCATTGGTTAAGGGCTGCCATGTTGGTCACTGGTATCTTCTAATGATCTTTTGTGTCTCATTTTCCATGCCTCATGCAGTACATGAATTTGCAATTATTGGAACTAACCTGCATTCCCGGCATGTTACCTGCCATTCATGGAGCTGTGCATGGCTTGCAAATAATAACTATGAACATTCAGAAAAAAAACAAAGCTTGATTCAATTTAGCAAACATTTTTTTGTAATTGATAAAACTTAAAAATTGTAATAAGTCCACAAAATTCTAATGGAATGCTTCAGACTTACTATGTATCTGACACGAAACGTATGTGCATGCACACGGACGCATGTACACACGCACACACCTGCGGTCTTTAGCACAAAAAAAAAAACAAAAAACTAATTTTATTAATATGCAACCAACTGTATGTGTACACACACATACATACATATATACATATATATATACACACATATATATATATATATATATATATATATATATATATTTATATATATATATATATATATATATATATATATATATATATATATATATATATATATATACACACACACTCATACACATACAATTTGTAAACAGTCACTCACACAGATACACTTAAAAAGTAAACAAAACTCCAGACAATATGCGGACGCTGGTGCCCAAAGTCTGACAGCATACGGAGTAGATAATGCAAAAATAATAAACAAGTACAGCTACAAGCAAGTCTATCAAACTTGAAGAATTAGCAAGACTTTATTGTGCACACATACGACTGCACTGGTGTTTGTGCACAATAAAGAGTTAGTAACTCTACAGTTGTCTGTGGGTAGGTGCCCTAGCTTGTGCATAATCCATCCTTGGCTTTGCTTAAGGCTGTGTAATACAGCAGGCATATGTTTGAAGGAAGCCATGTTAAAAATGATATTGAATAATAAGAGCAAAGTCTTTGTGGGTACATTTGTCAACTTTTGTTGCCTAAATATTTTCCAAAAGTATAAGGCGCATCTCTATGAATTGACCCCCTTTCTGGATCCAAGAGAC
>CM050166.1:52173851-52313851 GCA_027410445.1 Discoglossus pictus
TGAATAATCAGAGTATTGCAGTGAATAGTGATACCTTTTTTATTGGACAAACGTATTCATAATAAAGCAACAAGCTTTCGAGAGATAATGCCTCTCTTTATCAAGTCAAAAAGCGATACTGATACAAGTATGAACTAAAAACAGCAAACAGAAAGAGATGGGGGAAAAAAATGGAAAAACAAGAAAGACAAAATTCAACAGCAGAAAACTTTTGAATTAAAAATTATTCAATTTTTAATACAAAGGATTTGGGCATTAACATCGACTTGGCTATAAGACATTAAGATAGTGGGCCAGAAAGCCTAACACATTCCACTTATGCTATGCTGAAATGTATTGCTCTTTATTTTACTCTGCTGTGTTCTTATCTACAACCTGATCTATAGACTTACTGACCAGGACATTATTCACAATGCTGGTCTATTTCTCACTTAACTCTGGCCAATGATTTTGTCTTACTTGTTTTTACATTTTTTTCCCCATCTCTTTCTGTTTGCTGTTTTTAGTTCATACTTGTATCAGTATTGCTTTTTGACATGATAAAGAGAGGCCTTATCTCTCGAAAGCTCGTCGCTTTATTATGAATACGTTTGTCCAATAAAAAAGGTATCACTATTCACTGCAATACTCTGATTATTCAATATATATATATATATATATATATATATATATATATATATATACATACATATATACATACATATATACATACATACATTTCTAAAAACATTTTGCTTATTTTGAAGTTCAAGTCTTCTATAACTTTTTTATTCTGGTATGTGGAGAGGAGACAAATACTTTTCCATGTACCTTAAAGATAACATGTATATTTCATCTTCTCAAGAGTCAGTCTGTTCCATTTGTGTTCAGTACATAATAAGAAGCCACAATGTCCTGTACTGTACTGCACTGCATGTTTTCTAGCAATAAATATGATTGACATTAACCCAAGTCCCATCTGAAATGTATTTGAATAAAAGGAAAAAAGAGGAAGTCTCTGGGAAAAAATAGAGCTAAATATCCCATTAAAATATTAAAATACATCTATAACTTGCATAAAAAGTGTAATTTACTTGGAGAATATTAGAACATAGGACATCAATTGCAGTTGGGATTATTTTAGCTCATACCCCCGTATGAGGAGGATAAGTGAAAATAAAACCCTTCTTTGTGTACAGACCTTCAAAAAGCTCAATCTCCTTGTCTCCATTTTCTAGGGAAAACAGAAAAGGGAACCAAAACACAAGGGTTAAAACAAGAGTTTTTCTTTGCAAAAGGCACAATATACATCTTCATAAGAAAACAAGAACAAACAGGTTAAGTCTACAGAATGTGGATAATTAATTACCAAAACTGATGTAAATCAGGGGCCTGCAGAATTTAATTACAGTACAGTCATAGCATGTTAAAATAAGAATAAAATGTGGTCTTATCAGTTAGTGGAAAGATGTACCTTATCCTTATTCAGGCTCCATACATACTGCAATGTGGCTGGCTATCCATTTACGCATGACAAAATAGCCATATACTGTATATGTCGCTCTTTATAAAGAAGCCTATGGTGCAAGAGCTAGATGTATGCAACTCAAATCGGAATAATACAAATTATTTACCCAAACCCTTCCATTAGAGGTGGCTAGGAGGAACCCAACAGTAAGCAACTGTAACTGCAGGGGAGATCTTAAGGTATCCCACTATACAAAGCAAATACACTAGAAAGGAATCCTAATACTTAAATTATATATTAAATACTGTCAGCATCATAGCTATTTTGTTAACTGTGTACTGTTATCACATACATAAAAACATATACTTTAGTGGGTACATTCAGAGCGATGTTAAAAGGTAATCTTTATTAGAAGTGCATTAAAAAAAGCTCCCAATGTTTCAGTTGATCCCCCGATGCAAGCTACCTAGTAACAACTAAAATGTGTGGCCACTAATTTATCACCTATTTTCATGCTGGAGTTGTCCCATTAGGGTATTTGCTTTTTCACTTGGACTTTTTATTTTTGAAATTGTAAAAACAGAAAAAAAGAACACTTTTCAGGAACACAAAAAATAAATATTTTCCACACGTATTCTTAACTGTTCCTGACGATTTATTATTTGTGTAAAATATAGTCTGCTGACCTTTTCTTATTTGTTTTAAGCTCAACCAAATTCTATTTCTGTTACTGCAGGTGCTCCTGAAGACGCTAGGCGAGGCTAGGATCTATCAATACTCTGTAAAGCTACACATGTGGGACTAGATTGTGTAACAAAGTACATCTATTGGTCCAATGCATGTGCTACCGAGCTATTCATTGCTCCTCAATAAAAAAACTGTATTACTGAGTAACTGAAAAAAAGGTATTCTATATCGCAGGGGTCTGTAACCTTTATAGTTAGAGAGATGATCTATACCAGATTTCTGGGGAAAAAGATCATCAAAGAGCCAGTATATAGGCAATATCATTTGTATAAATGAAAATATACAACCTAGCATTGGGGTAGGTGGTAACAATTTGCAAAGATGTGACTTAGCGATATGGTCTTCTCCCCTCCAACTAGATCTCTGAAGACAAAAACTCTGTTCTGAGCACCCCAGATACATACAGAAGGAGAGAAAAGGAAGTGCTGCAGTGTATCTATTTAATTGAACAGTTCACATAATCAGTATAACAATCTTAAACATTATCAGCCTTATTAAATTGTGATTCGGCCAATTGAATAGGGCTCTATATAAGCACAGAGCATATTTATTTTACAGAAGTTTTTAGTTAGTGAACTTCTATCCAAAAGCAAGGTCTTCACTAACTAAAAACTTCTGTAAAAAAAATATGCTATGTGCTTATATAGAGCCCTTTAGAATTGTCCGAATCGCAATTTAATAAGGCTGTATATGTATATGCACTAATTGCTTCCCCGTCATAAATGAAGTACACATTATATATATATATACATTAAGCATATGCTTTAAAGGAGCCATGTTTAAAATGGTTTGGATTGACAGAGTGATGGTGCATTATGTGGCCTCATTTGCATGTCCCGCCCAGTTTTCCCAGATTGCTGTGCATATACTGTGTTTCTGAGAAATTGGAGCAGGAAATAAGTTTTTATCAACTTATTTTTAGACATTCAAGTGGAATCATTAATGTACTATTCCTTATTTGTACTATTGTACTTTGTACAGTGGAGGGCTTCTATCACTCTTGGCCCACCATATGTGAAATAATTGCTGTATATATATATATATATATATATATATATATATATATATATATATATGTATATATATATATATATATATATATATATATATATAAAATAAAAAAATGCAAGCATATTCTGCTATATAACGTTCAATATACTTCATTAGCTATTCATGTATGAATTGTCGCAATTAGCAATATTATTATTTGCTTTCTAATCCTATTTCATATATAAGTTTTGCAGAAAAAGGTGCAAAACATAAGCCATACACTAAAAGGAATGCCGAATTAAATTTCAGTCTGAATATATGCAATTTTAAAAATTCCCTAATGGTTGCAATTTAAGCAACACATTTTATTATAATCACAAGTTTAAAATAGGCAAACATGCAATATGCTCATGCTTTCTAAAGGCAAGTTGGTCTGGAGTTTTTCAGCTAGGAGAATAAAGTGGGGCTTAATTGCAATTAGTTATAAAGCTAATGTTAAGTGATTTACCGGCCATGCAAATTTGAAATGTGCAAAGCTTTTTATTTTTTGAGTTTTGCAGATAATTTCATGACCAATAAAATAACAGGTTTTTTTGAAAATCTTGAAGCTAAGGCTTGTAACAACAGTTAGGAGAATGAGGTCTCCTAAATGTTAGACTCCTCTACTTATATCCCCCAACTGTACAAATGAAGCAGATGTTAAATGATGGGATTGATCAATATTTCACATTTAATGGTCTGAATTCCATCTGCCAGACAGGCTATCACATAGCGTTAATCCCAAGTGATGCATGGGTTCCTGGTTTTATAAACAACAGATTGTGGTCATATTAGATTGGTAAAGCATTTACCTGCAACTTGAAAATAGGCAAAGATAAAAATAATAAAAGAGATGCATATCAGGTATACCCTGTGTGTCTGCACAATGTATTCTGCCAACTGCTTTTAAACAAAATCCCTTGGTACATAGGTGGATACGGCTTATTCTGCTTATATTATATCATCACTGAGATTTTTCAAACATAAGGAAATATTAATGATATTTTATTACTTTATGTGCTTTTCTAATAAACAGGTGAACTTTTTGATATAACACCATTGAATAACACAATTAATTGACATGTGTCAGAAGAGAACCTAAAAGAATTACAGCACGAGACCTAACTTCTGAGCATATTTAATAAGTGCTAGTTTTATATTTTTAAACCTAGTGAAAAATACAAGCTTTCGAACTATATATTTAAAATATTGTAAAAGTGGAGTGCCTACATATGAAACATGTTAGTGGAGTTATTTAATCAATATTTTTTATACACTTCATTTTTTAGGATGACAAGCAAAGAACACCAAATGTATCAAGGATTATTCAAGTTGTGTTCAGTGTCATTTACTTGAGTTGAATAATATTTATAGAGGAATGCATTTTGAAATTATTCTTTCGGATACCAACATTTTTCTCCGTTATGAATAATTAAAGAAAAAAACATGAAAAAAAAGGAGAAAAAGTCTGGAACTCCAAAATAATTAGTAGGTAACCGGAATGGTTTAGATAATCAATTTAGTCATTTTCTGAGATATGGTTTTGGACCAGTCATCTTACAAGTACAGTACATTTCTATTATGTGAAGTTGAGGTAGTCTTTATATAATCAACGTTCCCCACATGATTTGTATACCTTGGTGACAATCACATAATAATTAACATTCTCTATCTCTGTACTGCCTGAAAGAAAAAGATAGCAAGACTTGGTCCAAGTTGGCCATAAGCCCAAGCAGCAATCCTGTCATCACATTAAAATGTTTCACTTACTTCTTTCAAGAGTCCCTTTCGGTGGAAGTTGGGGTAATTGCCGACTCCTACGCCCTGCCATTGGCGTGCCTGAGGGACTTGTTTGAACAGAGCCAGTTCGTGGGTGCGCCCTACAAAACATACGTTTAAATAAAATGTAACAGTTAAAATCTGGTTTGTGCAAGTATTTTTTTTCAAATAAACACATTGCTTAGTTTACACTATAAAAATGTAAATTGTGATTGTAATTATAATAATGGCATTTTCTAAATTAAAGTGACTAAGGTACTAATGGCTATCAAACATTGGACCTGTCTATAAGCTAAAAAAGTACTTAACAAAAACACAGTTTTAGCAAAACAGACTAGTTTAAGTTGGCATCAGTATATATAAACACTACAACACACAGTTTAGTAGCTGTTATGGCACATGATGAAAAAAAGTAATTAATACAAATGTTAATATGGGAAAAACAGAGGTGACAGTGTTTACATAACCATTATAAATCACATCAAGTACATTATCAGATGATTATACCATTTTCTGAGTTCAAATATAAAGTAGAAGATATTATTCATATTAGTTTGAACTTGTATTACCAGTCATGTGTAGTATACTATAGTCTACTGTTACATAGTAATTAAGGTTGAAAAAAGACTTTCAGTCCATCAAGTTCAACCTTTTAAGATCTCCTCTGATCTGCAAATAGAATATATAAGAACATTTTGAATAGATCTACCTAATGTATTGTAAGTTCCAACAATTTATTTTTTTAATCATTAAAAATTAGCACAGGTTCCAGTTAAATTGTAAACTTAGGGAAGTTGTCTATTTAATGTCCCCGTCATAGTTCCATGTTTGATAAGACAGGCATTTGTTAATGCTACTGAAAATTAATGAATCATTTTACATATTATAAATCTGAGTGGTCTGGTTGGCTCAAAAGACCAAGAGCCAATCAAACTATAGCTCAGAGAATATTTGTGGCAATTTGATTACTCGCTTTTATGCTTCTTGCACCTATATACACCTATGAAAGAGATGTTCTTTAACCTTTACACACACATGGGTAACCATGCTAAATGTACATGTTCCTGTAAGGGCAACTTATGTTCAGGTTTAAAATAACCTCTTAATATTAAGTAATCTATATAGGTTTATTGTATATGAGAGTAAATCATAACTACTTATATGTAATATTTCAACCATATTACATTAATATATATCAATATTGCTTTAACAAGCAACTAATGTCCTCTCTATTAATGATCACTAATTTGGAATAGTATATTCAATTTACTAATGAAATGATTATGTTTTAAGGTATTCCACTTTTCTCACTTCTTAATCATATATGGATTCGATCAATAAATAAATCCTGAATTCAGTTAAGTATCTAAAGCCCTGATGCTTTTACAATACATGTGATAATATACTCTGCGTTATCATTGTGTTCTTCATGTTCTAAGCTCTGAATATTCTTTATGTGTTCAACTTAAACCTAAGAGCTATACAAATCTGCGGTTATAGTGGATGGTTTAAGCTGATTTGGTCTTAGTTAAAAATACAATGTTACTTCCAAAAATAAACACCATATAATCTCTTCTGGTACAATTTCTAGTGATTTATAATAGGTTAATAAGTGCTCAAAAATATATCTTCTGTTATAAAAAAACATCCTGTACAGATTGGTTGATCAAAACCAGACAAAAATCAGGCCTTGTTATCCAAACTGCATCAAATGTTTTATTTATATAAGATATGGCTTTCTGGACTTATTAAGTGCTACATGTAAAGAGATCTTCCATATTAAAAATGAATTAGTTGTATGATGGTATGGTGGCTGTTCCATAAGCAATGTCTGATGAGGACAAACAATATCTTATTCTGCAAGAAAAGACATGATCATCATGACGTGTTTACTATGAGTTAGAACCAGGCTTCCTGAACAATGAGAAAATCACAAAACAAATGCAATTAAATACGGTTAGTAAACAACATACAATGGCAGCCACACCATTATATCCACATGAGAATATAAGTAGTGTGTTAGTATCAACTGTTAAAGGTGATCAGCCAAGGGTGACAAGGAGATACTGGTTAGCTACTGGAAAAATAAAATGGTGATTCTGTGGGGGCAAGAAAAAGGGAATTAGACTGAGCGATTGTCTTTTTTTTCACCTCGATAAGGCAGGTGAAGGAGGGGCAGATCTTCCCGTCATTAATGAAGGCATCGACCTCATGAGGTTTGAGTCAGGACGCTCAGTGGACCGGGAGCGGGAGTTGGTCCGCTCTAGCACAGGCCGTTGTTCTGTTGACCTGGATCTTTGATATGGCTGTCTATCTGGTGCTTCACAATTCCTGTAATGTTAGTCAAAAAGCCTCTCAGTTGACCTTCTGCCATTTTTTGTGATAGGTGAGATTTATTTGATCCGACACCATATGCTCAGACTAAATAAAGTAATTGTTGATTTTAATAGCATTATAAAAAAATATGATGTTTTGAGCAGGTTACCTTCTCTCAAGTGTTTCAAGAACACATATTCGGCCCTCTGTTTACTTTTTGGTGAGGATAAGGACATGCACTATACATACTGAAAAATAACATAACATCTTGTTGATGATTATGTTTACCAAGTAATATCCATCATAGGAATGTGAAAGCTAAAACAGGAAAACAAAATAACCTATTTATTGCAATGAAATTGAGTTTTATTTTAGTAAAATTAATGAAATTTGACGATTGTAGCAGCTCTGCATTAATATTATTCATAATGAAATTCAATTAACAAGGGATTTAATTTAAATGGACAGAGTGGAGGTTCCAAATATTTTATAAGTTAACACTATAGGTAATAACAAGACCTTCATCAACTGTTAATAAATACATTTTTTAACAGGAAAATAATATTGACATTTATAAATTGTACCTGTCAATCAGCCTGATACACCCACCAAACCTGTCATGGTATCTATTGCATAAGGGTAATTATTACCAATAATTGATAATTACTCCCTGTGAGTCTGCATGTATTGTTTCCGATTTAAATGATATGCATGATGCAAGGCTATGAAGAGATATGAGAACTAATAACTGTTCTTGCTGGCTGCCCTGACCTATAATTTTAAATTATACTAGTATTTGCAACTTTTAATGTTTGTGCTCTAAAAAGTGATTATTATGGATACTTTAGTACTATACTGAAACTCTGGGTAGTAGAAAAGCTCACCCTTTGTCTTCAAGTTGTAGAAAATGAACACTGTATCTTTAAAAAAATGGATTGTGCAACACTAAGACCATATATAAGATGCTATGTAAACAGAGAGCCGGAGAAAGCTGCACCTTCATTTACCAAAATCCAAATAACATTTTCATTTGCGCTGTATTAGAGGGTGACGTATTAAAGAACCCTTGGGAAACTTCTGCATTCCGATCTTATCATACGAGATATATGTACTAAGTTATATTTACCCCAAGTATTCGCCAATACGTCCGCCTCTTTGTACATCTGGCTCACTATGTGACCACAACCCATAAAAAGTCTCATTTATAAACCAGTATTAAATATCTATAAATCAATTAAGACATAACACTTGGTAACATTTCTTTAATAGGATTTAAAATCCATCAGATACATTACATATATTAATTATAGCTGTAATTTAAGTATTAGTTTTCAATAGAAATTGACAGTGGTTATAATGATGAATCGGTGACATATTTTATATATAGAATACCCCAACTTACCTTTTACACTTAATACTTAAGTGGTAAAAAAACAAAACAAAGCATAGATTCAGGACACAAAAAGCAATCAATAGTATTCTGGGTTACATTTATGAAACCATGGATAAAATGGGTTAAAAAATGGCTTCTATATCCCCTACTTTCTAAATTCCATGCAGTCTTCTTAACCATATTTGATCAAGTGACTCCATAAAAACAAGAGAAACTGTGTATTTAGATGCCATTTTTAACCATGTTTAACACTAATTGTTTCCGTTTCAGATCCATCTATTCCATTATGGTTTTTGCTTATGCTTTGGAAAGGAGTGAAATCAAGACACAACTGCTATAAAAGGATGCAAAATGTTTTTTTTACTTAAACACTGCTTTTTTATTTACAAATGTTGCAAAACACAAAACTGAACAAACAAAACTGACAAAAATATAAAATACTGATAAACTAATAAAATTGCTTATCAGTTATGGAATAAATGGCCTGTGATCATGGTGGCCAACGCTGGCTTCAATGAGCCAGTAAGAGATAAGACTATGCAGACATAATAAAAATAACAGAAATGGAGCTTAAAAGATATCAAAGTGAGTGACCAGATAAGTTATCAAATTACAGCGAGGGGAGACTCAAAACCTAGATTTGGTTACATTATTTAATCTAGTATATGATTATGTCATTAAAAACAAATTAGGAACTAACATATAACCTACAAAGGGTTCGTTATGCAAAATACAACCATAGAATATGATAGAGATATTATCAATAAAACTTTCAAAAAATAAGTTAATGCTAAACTTGTCATGAGCATGGAATGGCATAATAGTGTGAAAAATTATCATTTTCTATAGTGAGTTTAAAACAGATATGAGACACATCTAACAAGCCTAGTCTATACATACTCTACAGTATATATAATTTCCACATAAACACAGGGGATCAAGCTTGTTTTATCACAAATTATTGTGAGTTTTGAATTATTCTGCCTGCACTTAAACTCTCTAAATGAGGATGTTCAATCTGATAAATGGACTCTGTCATAATTCATTACGTTTAACAGTATCACCGCCTTGATATTACAACCATGTGATGTGTTGTGTTCATGGCTTTGCAATGGGGGTTATATTGGGGTAAAGTGTGAGGTTATCCAGTGGTTAATAATTATTCTTTAGTATGCTTAATTAAACCCAGCACCAGGTCCTGATGGAATACACCCAAGGGTACTATATCTAATTTTTCATGACTTACTCTATCTATACCAGATGCCTCGCCTTTATTTAAGAAGGGGCAAAAGCAAATCCAGAGAACTATAGACCTGTAAGCCCCACCTCTGAAGTGGGGAAATCTCTTATAAGAGTTGATAAGGGATAGTATACAGGAATATATTCATGTGAACATGATAATAAGTAAGATTTAACACTGATTTTTGAGAATAGGTAATGTCAAACACATATAATTTGTTTCTATAATGGCGATAAGTAGGAAATTGGACCAAGGCAACTCAGTAGATGTAGTGTTTCTGGATTTGAGCTATACTTTAGCTACAAAACCTTCCTTGTTGTAGGACAAATATAGCAAAAAAAAAATAATTGTGTCCATCTTGGGATTCCAGTGGTAATTTATAGTCCACTCTAGTTTTACTATAATTGACTTAAATATTTCCCTTGTATCATTTCCTGGGAGGCCTATTTCCAGTGCGCATGACTAGTCATCCAACCTTATGTATGTAATTGATTTCCATATAAAAATCTAATGTGTCAAAACAATAACACAAAATAAATCATACTGAAAAAGTAGGGAAGAAAATGTAAAGACAAAACAGTTAGATAGGTATTTGTTTTATAGGCCAATGAAAAAAAATAACCGGTGGAAATGGTGGTCAAAATTTTCACTGTTATGATAAAAAATTCAAAATTCTATATATTTTTTTCTTTCTGTGCTTTCTGTAGGAGGAAGATATTCTACAGAATACAGTGTAAAGAAATTGTTTTGCATTGGTATAGTGTACTCCTGTAAAAGCTGAAATGCATAATCCTATGAAATGTGTTAAAATAACATATGAATGTATGTTACATTTTATTTTCATAAAAATATACACTTTTAAATTTTTACTTTTTCTCTTCAGCTTCTTTAAGAGCATTGCAAGGACATGCATGCCTCTAAAGTACAGATGGACAGTAATCAACTTTCTGGACTCAACAACTACAACAAAATTATGTTTGAGTGATGGGATTAAGACAGGATAGAGGAGCAGAGTTTGATATGCGCCAAAAGAGAAGACATACTGGCTTTAACAAACAAACATGCATATTATACGTTAGGGCCATACTACCATAAAAGGGCACAAAACTCACCATATTGCCCTGCACCATCACTACATTTTTGGCACAATACATGAGCGGCATCAGACAGTGGAACTTAAAATGTGAAAGAAATGTAATGTATAGTCATCTGTGTAGAGTGCCGATAAAGCAAAGGATGGATCAGGATGTCCGAATATAAAACTTGTTATCTTTAGTTACCTCATCATCACACTACACTGTGGAATACCACAAAAAAAAGCAACAGAAAGAGCCTGTATTCACTGAAAGGGACATGTGAAGACTCTCAGAAGTACTAATACTCACTTTCTGAGGATACCAAAGGATAAAAAAGGACACCAAAGGAGTGAAGTACAGCTGTATTAAAGAACCTAGATATATCAGTAGAGGAACTCAAGAGAAAGTCTGGTATTCAAACGGAGAATTAAATAATAAATCGCATATAACCAACTCCATATTCTTGTTCAGCTCTAGAGAACACCTCATACTTTATTCTATAGTTATAGAAAACTTGTTTAGTTGCTAGACCAAGGGACATGGTGTGGATAAAGCACTATAAAAATGTTTTTATAATTAATTTGTGCAATAGCTGGGATCTTTGATGGGTCACATTTATAAATAATTTATCGAAAAATTAATTCAAAAGTAAACTATAAAATTATGAAAGTAACATCAAACTATAACATGGTCCGAATGCATAAGAATTTAGGAAATAACCATATTGGATTCCTGGTGAAATTATTTGATCAGTAAATACATTGTTATTTGTGTTCGGTTGCCATTTACTCTAAATAATGACATGCACAGCTTTAAACGAGGATGACATGGTTAGATAGAGACAATCTCTCAATTCGTTGCTGTAGGAAAATTGTAAAAAACAACAGAGTCTGTTAATGAATTATATTGTTAGTGCAAATCTTCCTTGAATTTGTCAAACTGTAATAGTAAAGCAGTTAATGATACACATAAAGCACAGCACACAGATTACTTAAGGACATGGATCTAGACATCTAAGGAGTGTCAGCTATGTGACGCTGTAAACTGAATAACTTAGCAGAACTGCAAACACCACACTTTACTTACCCATGGGTATCTGCTGAACCATTGACTACATGGTCTGCCCATGCACTTGCACCATTGTACAGCCTTAACAATACAGTCAAATAAGAAAGTGTTACAAAGTCAAATGCAACATATTCACATAACATAGTACTGTATATCCCAGTGGTTCTCAACAGCGGGTCCTAGTTTGTTCCTGAGGACTGGCAGATAAGGTTTTAGGGAGCAAGAGGGTGGAGCAGAACCTAAAACGTTATTGAGAATCTTATATGTAGTTTAAATAAACTATATTCAAATCAGCATCACATATAGTATCATTGATCAAAAATGTTCCAGATCTCCAAGGATATCTACATGAGCATTAGAAGGTTTACTAGCCGGCTCCTAGATAAAAATGTTGAGAGCCACTGGTATATACCATGCAGTTATTGATATACTCAGAGCTATCCATAATAACATTCAGAGCTAAATACAGTGTAGAATCTATGCTTCATGAACACATACAAAGAATATGTAATATCACACTGCTTGCTAATTGTGATATCACATCATTAGTCATTCTCCCAGCAGAACTAAGACCCTGACCAAAAATCAGATTTACTATAAGGAGTGTCAGTTGCTATGCAAAGCTTGCCTTCATTACAACCCCCCATATTGGCATTATTTACATACCAGTTAAAACCCAATCACACTCTTATAAATTACTGTAATTAGAGAAAACAATATACCCACTCACAATTTTGCCATCCCTCACCAACAAGCTTGCAGTGTACAGGGTGAGTGCATAAACTTCCTTTTCAAAGTCTTTTTAATATCTCCAGGAGTTGGAGAGACTATATATCGTATGAATGTAGCCTATTGTCAAGAAAATAGAATTAAGATGGACTTTCCAATGTAATTATTTGGTGTTTAGATTGTTGGAACAGGGCAAAGAACTTGAAAAATGATATATCTCAGCCTTATGAATAGTGCGAGAGAAGGCGATCTGTGCAGATATCCTCATTCACCTTACCTTAGTAAAACCAGGCTACTATATATTGTGCCTCTCACATGCCTAAATATGGAGCATGACTTTCACTGAATCACATATCTGGGACCCTTTGTGAACCAGGTAGTTACATATTTTGTCATTCAGTTGCCAGTGGGCCAGCTAATTTGTAGGGCTAATTTATTTTCTGGTCTTATTCTTTTTAGACGGGACATACTGTCACAGCTACGATGGATGGTTAAGAATTATAGAGGTTTATTTTATTTGAAACTAGTACATTTCCAACAATGTACCTGTCCAACTAGGATAATTGTATAATTTACCCATCTGGATGTTGACTAGCTAAAATGTTCGTAACCCTTTTTCCTTGACAGAGGAGTAGGTAATGCATATTTTTGCAACACTACTCTGATTGTGTGTGGAGGAAGAAGGACATGGTTTCCAATGGCTGATGAACAAAAAGTATGTTTTTAATCTTTACAGCCCACATTTCATATTGGCCATTAAAAGGTTTAAACCATGCCTTTTAAATAGTGTGATAGAAAATAAAAAAGCTCAGTGTACTTTGAAGACTGCAGCTACATATATTTGAACTATAAGCGAGGGTGCAAGTGAAGCAGACATTTACATTACTGTAATTGCATTACTTTCAGAAATTTAACTTACTGTAATTTCAACCACTATTTCTAACAATCAAGATGGATTAACAATGCATACTACATATAATTTGAAACAAATTGCTTGCCTTCAGCAGTGTAATAACTCCTTTAGCATTTGTAACGGCTGTCTTATAATTTGGTAATTTATTAGTTTTGTAAACTTGACGCCAGAAGCTCAGTTATATAAAAAGTAAATATCACAAACTACACTGTCTCAAGCTGTTATCTCAGCTCGACATAAACTGAGGAAACTTTGCAAAGTTTCATGAACATGCAATTTACACTTTTAGTGTCTCTAGACACAAAGATATTGCCCCCACTCTTCTCTGATGAGACACCAAGGCACCCAACTCTGAAACATAACTCTAAACAGCAAGAGGGTATATTTCCCTTCTGTGCAACATCTGATTTGTATTGATTGATGTACTGGAAAACCTTGACTGCAACACAAAAAAATAAAGAATACAGTGGCGGTAAATTACTAAGTATGAGCCACATTAAATTGCAAGCCTGTAAGTGCAACGTGAGACACGCAACGGCTGCGGGCTTGACATTTTGCCGATTTACGGGGCTTTTAAATTAGAACATGCTGCAAGTTATGAGCTTATGAGGCAAACCCGAAAAAAAATTTTGCACGTTGGATGTGCAGCCGTGAACATGATCAATTAGTCAAACCCGTAGTAATGGGTTTAGATGGAGCCAATGGAAACCGAGATCATCAGAATTAAGTCACTGAAAAACTGGAGGTGGGATTAAAAGTCTTACGGGGTTCAATTATGATCGGACGCATATTCCAGAAATAATGCAATATTGATAAGGCCGTAAATATGATATTCTATCACATGCACATTCCATTATATGTATTAACACATTGATTGCCGGGATCGATATAACACATAAAATAAAGTATTTTTTGGGGCCAATTTGCGAACCTGAGAATGCTATGCTATTAATTCTAATACCTAACATCACTTTCCCGGTTAATAAAAGTTCAGTAGTGTGTGTATATGTGCATTTAAAGTGCTACGGGTTGGACTTTAACCCTCTAGTACTCGTTGGCTTCTTGGCTCTATTCTTGCGGGCTACATTACGAGCTACTGTTTTACACGTTAGGGTGAATTTAACGTGGCTCTATGACAAGTGCATCTCACATCATCTCTTGCTTTACTATTTACTAGGAATAAAAACAGCCTTTGCACCTTATCACAGCTCTACTCATCTCAGATGAAGTGCTCATTAATTTCCCCCGTGTGTAGTAAAGACTTGATCAGCCAGGCAGGTGCCCCTTGAGTAATGCACACCTAGACAGCAGCCTAGTTTTTTCTTCCAATCCAGCACACTGAGCAGAGATATTAGGCTGTACGTCATAATGGCATCTAATTTAAATGGATTGCAATCAATATTTTCCTGGAAAGGCACAATTAATCCCTGATAAAAAAAGATTGGATAGATGGTATTTCAAAATAAAATTCTGGTTAGATGACTATCCCCGTATACAGGCTGTATTTAGCAATGATTCATGTTCAAGCAATCGTGCACAAATCAATGTGTTTTAGAAAGCACTTTATAACATGTGAGCCTCCCTTGAAATTGGTTTGATTGTTTTAATCAAATTTGCCGTTACAAATGCTATGTGGAATAGACTCTACATACAGCATACTATGTGTTGGGATCGGATTACGGTCTCAATCTATATAGCTAAATCGCAGCTAGTTCTACATCACCAAATAAAATACCTTTCAGGAGAAGGGATAGTTTCATCAACATAAATATTAGGCACACGACTCTCCTGTCGAGTCCTCCTGAATGTGAAACACACAGCACAATGCTTTGGGAAACATTTCAACACTGTCTGTACCGTAACACAACACAACTACAACTCACTCATTTAAAATAAAAGCATAAGGAAGTATCTTGATCTTGGTTAATTATGAAAACAAGACATGATAGGATGATACAACCATGCTGCTAGTTTCTTTTCTAAAAGTGAGCTGCTCCAAGGTCCCAGGGAACTAATTAACAAAAGAAAATAACAGCCATCTATGAGCAGTGTGAGAAACAATTATGGTCTTACATTTTAATTATACTATTTGAAGAACTACACTTGAAAATAGACATAACGTTTTAGAAAAAGTAGTAACAAATATAGCTCTCACAGTATTTCCTTCTATATGCAATGGAAGCTGTCATTTCTGAGGAGTAGACTTTGGATACAGAGAAAGCTTCTATTTGGAAATCTGGTAGCTGAAACAGTGCTTTCAACAGATATAATGGAAAGCTCATTGGTTTAGAGCACACACATTCCTACCCAGTATAAGAAATGGAACTACTCACTCAAAATATTTGCATAAAAAGTGAAAACTGTGAAAGCTGTATTTATTATTTTATTATGAAAAAAACATTTTGTCCATTATCAAGCACAGTTATTAAAATTAAAATATAGAAAACATTTGACTGCAGTAATAATTTAATATAGGAAATATTTTAGTTTTAATAATTACATGTGATACATGCTCCTACAATGCTGTTTGCTACTGTGCCTGTAATATTTTAGTGAAGTGGCAATTTTAGAAATAAATACATATAAACAAGAGTACATACTACATATACATTAGATTAGGTTATATATATATATATATAGTGTATATATATATATATATATATATATAAATATATATATATATATATATATATATATATATATATATATATATATATATAGCATATAAAACCTCTGTCCAATCACAAGGCTGAATAACTCAAAACTCAGGTCCAAGCTATTACAGATTATTAATCAAGTGATTAACGACTCCCTTAGACTCAAAGTGACTATTCCATTATTTAGGAAAAAAAAAAAGTTTATAAAAACCATGCAAAAATACTAACATTAGTGCAGTGATTCTCACCCTGCCATCAAGACAGTCAGAGGGCTGATTCTATTGAGAACAATAAAGTAACTATATTTCAACATTTTCAGATATTTTATACTATATATAGTTTCCAGATAAAAATCTGGAATTCAGTGTTATGCTTAAACTAGTTATTGGAGTTAAGAAATTGGCTATTTTAATATGTACTTCATCATTATATTCAAACATATTTAATTATTATTAATAATATTGTTCTCCAGTATTAGATATGATAATAGATTCATTTTAGCTATATGCATTGTAGGTTTAGTTTTAGTTAATTCTACTGCTATGCATTTGGAAAAACTAGAAACTGTTAAAAAGAAAGTTGAATTATAAACTTAAAAAATGTCGAATTGTAAAATATCTACCAGCTTTAAATGAATAAGTCATTGATAACATAGACTTATAGATGATGGTAAATTAGATGATCTGCAAGATAGAATTTTTTTTCCTGCTAACCTAAATCAACATTTTTTAAAAAGCAAAATGTGAAAAAAGGTCAGGTAACTATTGTTTTAGTTTGATGGTGGTCATTGGTTCTCTTTGGCGAGTTTGCTCACAAACTAGCTCCTATATACATATATATCTTATTTACATCATTCATTTAGTTCTGTTATAAGTGTACCAACTATGCTCACACTTAGACACTTTTAAGGACCACTGTGGTCAATATTTTTCAATATAATCTTTTTAATAAATAAAATTTATATTTAAAATTATTTTCTTTTTCTTCAGACAGTTGTTTATACAACCCTTTGTCACAGACCTTGGCGCCGTCTACACCATTAGATACAGATAATCTGCATATTGGAATGTAAGAGACAGGGATGGCTGCAGACAGGTAGAAAACTGAGCATTTACTCCATTAAAAATTGAAAAAGGTAGCATTGTTTCAGGCAGAGCACACATTGGGCTTGTATGCCTTTTGTTTCCACCATTAGAGGGTCTATGATTTGTAACAGATGATAATTTAAACGGAAAAGTGAAGTCCTGGTAATTACAGGATCGCATATCCAAAAAAACAACAAAGCCCTGGCCCAGTATGGTAGACTATAAAGAAGATGGATTCCAAAATGTATCGCTCATCCCTAATTCTAATCGCACTCTCTTTCATTTCACCCCTCATTAGTTTAGCTTTCTTTCACATTTTCCTGTAGCTTCTCCCCCAATCTGCACCCCTTTACCATTTTTCCATTCCCTTTACTCATCCCATAGTGCCTCCCAATGGGCAATGTCCTTCCCCCTCTCTTTCCCAACACCTATATAGATTTTCCCTATTTAAACCCCTTCTATTAAGCATTTCACCCTAATAACTTTTAAGCGATCCCAAGCAATTTCCCCATAGGACAATTCTTTAATTTGCTTATAATGGTAGAGATGTTAAATACATCCCTGCCTAATTACAATCAGAAATACACATACTATATAAATAATGTTTGCTTTAGATTTAAAAAAATATATATATAATATATTCACTATTTATTTTAGCTCAGCTATATGGTATAGTTATGAGAGTGAACATATTAATGTAAATATTTTGACTCATATTTAATACCTTGAATAGAAAGTCAATGTGTTAGACAGTTAAATTGAAAATGACTGCACTAATGTTACATATTGTTATGGTATCAAGAAATCTAATCAGTTAACATGTAAAGCATTAAAATATTAAGAATACACACAAAATCATATATATGGAAAAGCATATATATGGAAAATTAGAGCATGGGGGTATTGTTAAACATTCCACGCCATGTATACCTCTCATTGTCATTGTAAGCACCCTCAGAATAAGTACGGCACATCTTACGAGATCGTAGCAAGCGGATTGCATCTTCACAAAAGATAGGATAAATAGGGTGATCCTTGCTGCCAAGAAATAGGCAGAGGTGATGAACTCATTATGCACATAGTTAAGGGATAGGAAAACAGAAATAGTGCCCCCACACCCCAAACAAAATACAACAAAAACAAATGAAAAATATAAGGCGGAAAAAGTAACAAATATTAAATAAATCATAATGGGCATTATACTAACTGAAATATAGAAAGCTAAGTCTATCAATTATATTCCAGGGAAAGACCAACAATACATATTATAGTGTGAGATGTGGTAGGAATAATATTGATTAAAGGGCCATTGTACAATGAAGAAAAAGACATAAGCGCATAATACTTATTGGAAGTATGGTGTGTGAGAAGGGTTTTTTACATTTCTGTAGACCTGTTTCTGGGCCCGTGAGGGGGAAGCAGTGTGGTGTCAATTTCATTCTTAGGAAAAAATTATCTAACAAAAAGACTCCAGACTTCTTTGTGTTTTCTCCTCCCTCACCCCTTCCTCCACTTATAGTTTTAAAGACACAACCTCTTTATCCAGCTCTGGGAATGTGAGTTACATTAGATTTATTGATGTTTAGACAAATATGGGGATATTACCTTCATGTCTTTACACAATTTATAAATATACTCCAAATAGTTTTACTTATCTAATAGGGTTAAACAAGTGAAATAAAAAACTTCACTTTTTTTATACAATGTGTTTACCATGTACTGATGTTATGATAGCCTAACATGGAAAGTAGTCATTTTTACCACTTTAATTTCATGTTTTAATTCCCTTTCATCAATAAATTCCTAAAGTTCATTAACACTGGTATACTAATCTGGAATATAATAAGAGATACATTGTTTTAACTGCAAGATTCAGGCTGTGCAACAGAAAATGTTTTGAGAAAAAAAAAAAAAAAATTATACCAATAGACAAAAACTGAAAGTCTCCCAACATTTTTAAATACGCTAATAATAAAAAAAATAATATAATGTGATAATTAATTTCCAAAATCACTTTTAATATAAAAAGCCAGGAAGAAGGAAGCAAGCTTGAAATAAGCTTAAGATAAGAGATTAGGTAAAAATTAGTTAAAAGCAACCAAATAAATGTTTGTGTTTAGTTTTGTCATGCTGATTACAAATCAAGAAAAAAAATATGATCTGTTAAAAAAATTATACTTATGATGTTACATCAATGTACTGTTTTTGTCATTGTACTACCTTTACACATTTCTGTTGTAATTTGTTTTAAATTCAAACCAAAGGTAGACATTTAAAAATGTTCATGTATGGTAATTTAACTCATCAAGGATCAGGGTGATTGCATGTTTGCAACCAGTTTTTTTTAACGTTGTTAATTCAAATACCTAAAATCAGAAATTTTGCTTAGTCTAAGGGTTGTTTCCAACACTTTAAATGAGCACTGCAGTGTCCTAACATGAGCTTCAGGTTTAAATTAGGCATTGATCATTAATATAATTCACATTGGATAATGTAAAAATAAAAAAATACACTAAATTACATTTACTGACTCTACGGCTTAACTGTATGCACCCACGATAAGGTCAATGGGGAAGATGTCTTACAGGAATCATCTAAATGTTCAAACATAATGTTTACCACCAACACAATGATATCCATTTGCTGAAGACTTGTGTATGGGGTTTCCCTTAACATGTTTTTGCTGTTGAGGCACTTTATAGGCGACTGGAGGCAGATTACCTAAACTTTGAACATTAGCAGAATACTGAATATTTATTTATATTATCAATTATTACATAAGAATGTTATTTCTGATCAATGTATAATAAAACATAAAAAAAACTAGCTATTTTGTTAGGTCATTACAGTGACTCTTTAAAACATTGATACGAACGGTTTGAAATGTTCTTTTAGAGGGGACATGTTTTATCTCTATTGGTACTTCGTTTGTCTACTTGATGTAGATATTTTATTCTTCCCCCAAAAATAACAAAACAACCACAATTCGCCTTTTTTGTTGCTTCACTCCAACACAAACACAAACACATGCAAACATCATAAGCCAACAAAAGTGATTAAGAACTAAAATATAGGTTCTAACTCTGCAAATGCTGACTATGGAGATTGTCAAGTTAATTTTGGGTTGATAATGTTTAGTGAATGATTCAAGATCTTAGCATATCTAAGCAGACGGATAGAAATAGTTAATTTCACTTTAAAATGGTTTTGTCAATATTTTTTTTCCAATATAGGTCTCAGTAAATAAATAACATGGCTGCCTTTGGTGGGTGGGTGAGAGGGTGGGTGAGAGTGTGAGTGAGTGTGTGTGAGAGTGAGTGAGTGTGTGTGAGAGTGAGTGAGTGTGTGTGAGAGTGAGTGAGTGTGTGTGAGAGTGAGTGTGTGTGTGTGAGAGTGAGTGTGTGTGTGTGTGTGTGAGAGTGAGTGTGTGTGTGAGAGTGAGTGTGTGTGTGTGTTTGAGAGTGTGTGTGTGTGAGAGTGAGTGTGTGTGTGTGAGAGTGAGTGTCTGTGTGTGAGAGTGAGTGTGTGTGTGTGAGAGTGAGTGTGTGTAAGAGTGAGTGTGAGTTTTTATCGAGTTCTTTAGAATGCAGCCATTCTTTTTATGAGGCCTAATTAGACCGAGTCATAACATCTGTCATTTTATTTTTCTTTATTTTATGTTTTTCTTTCATTCATACCTTAAATTAAGTGTATTCAATACACACATAAAGAGAGTAAATAGAATATGGTGCTTTGCAAATCTGTTTAGATCCATGTAAAGCTTGAATCATATGTCTCAATTTGATAAATATTTTTTTTCCCAACAAAACAGATTATAATCTTAAGTAAACTGTACTTATAGAATTGCACACATAAATCTAAATTCTACATTGTAATTGCTTTAAATCTCATTGGAAGAAAACTGTTATAATAAATAAAATTAGATCTTTAAATCCACTTCTTGCTTCCCTAGATCAGATCCCAAGTGATCTTTTTGTAGTTTTCTATTTCGAAGAAATGTTGAGACTAAAACAATCAGGTCTAGACTGTAATCTATCAAGTGGTATCTGATCTGTAAAATTACTTTGACTAAAATGCATTTGTAAACTCCTGAAATTTGACTCTGTCCAGTTGAGTAATGTAGACAATTCACAGATTTTTTTATTTTTTTTCCGGTAAGTGGAGACAACACACCGACAGGAATTAAACAAGTCAAAGCAGGCAATGTATTAGTTTTAAATTTTACAGTTTCTCATAAATACAGAAGGCGTAAAAATATGGCATCCAAAGTTACATCACACGTATGCACAGAACATGCGGTTTCCATATTTACTATTGTAAATGCAATGAATTACAGTATATACCTTGGATCTCTTAGATGATGGTCAAAGGACTGACTGAATCTGGTACGAGGTAGAGTGAGGTAATGACTGCAGCAGTGGCAGAAAACAAGAATAATGAGGTGTTTAAATGGGAATGGGTAGCAGGCAAAATGGCAAAAGGGGGAATCAGCATACTACAAATACATATGTAGCCAAAATGATGTCACTACAGAATGCTAGAAAATAATGTGATAAAACCAAATAAATATTGTGGTATAGAAGGGTAAACAGGATAGGCAACATAAGGCAAAAAGAACATCTCAAAGATGAATTAATATTTTCACCATGATCTCTGAAGAGCTAAAATGCAAGATAAAGTTAAAAGTAATAATATATTCTAATAAAACAACAATTAGTTTCATTATCAACCCAAAGATAATTGTACACAATGCTTGCTTTTCATTAGATTTTTAGTTGCATGTTTAAGGTAAAAAACACTAGTATACTATCTTGCATTTAAGAATTAAGAAATCACAGAGAATGTCTGTGTTTCAAGTTACTTTAATTTCCAGAAACCGAGAACTCAGATTAACGGTGTTAAAAGAAAGTGTCCTTTTATTAAAAAAAAAAATCGAACAATACAGTCTGGAGAAATGTGAAGCCGTAATGGCAGCTTTCATGACTTCTATAAAGTACAATAAAAAAGATGACAGTAAAACAGTTATATATTAAGTGTAAGCTTTCTCACAAAAGACCAACATTTTTAATGACAACAAGCTTGAAACAAAAAGTTGTTTATACTGATATTTACTTCATAAAAGTTATGAAATCTAGGCCTGGGACTCTAATTGCTGCAGAATGATTGCTGGAATGAAATTATTAGGATATTAGGATATAAAACAATTACCAATTTGGGATTTTACATATTTATAGGGTCTGACAATCAAAAACAAGATATTTAGTCTCAACTATAGCTATTTCAGACATTTGTAAGAAAATACTTTTAAAGGTCCACTGTGATCAACTTTTTTAAAACGATTCCTTGAATAACTAAATTTGATAGCCTTTCATTTTTTCACTTTATATTGAAGTATTATTTCTTACAGGCTTTGATTTTCTTTACTGAGCTGCATCTAGAAAATTCTGTCTCAGAAGTGGATGTCCTTGAAATCAGTTGAAATAGTCCTTGAAATAGTTGTCAAACTACAAAACGCTGTCACACTTTGCAAGCTCGAGAACTGCGTCCCTCACGAAGTGAGGGATGCAGTTCGGGACGCATTTGCGGAAGTTGGAGGCTCCAATGTCAGCTGCAATGAGCCTTTGGCTCACTGCAGGCCGCAAATGCGGGCCCACGCAAAGCGAGGGGCCGCATTTGCAGAGGTGGAGGCTCAGTTGCACTTCACAAGCGGTTACAAAGAGCCACAGAAGTGGGACTTTGAACAAATAACTATAACACGCAATGACTAAATACGGACTTAAAAATACGAGATGCGGGACTTAGAAAAAAAACATTACGAACTCGCAAAAATACAACCTTAACGGCCGAACCGCGGACAGCGGAAAACATAAAAAAAAAAAAAAGACAAAATACACACAAAAATAAAATAAATCCTTACCCGCAGCAAGGGGGCACACCCAAGACGTCTGGAAGTGAGGTTACGCCTCAATTTAAGTCCAATTTAGTTTAGTTTAGGCACTCGAAAATCCCCTAAGCGAGAGAAAAAATGGGCGCCGAAAAAAAACAAGGCTACACGACCCCTAAAGCCGCAAAATACCGCCAAGCACATACGACAAAAATCCGTACGAGGTACAACATACACTATTACCAAGGACGCCAAATCATCCACACCCGCGTATCACATACACAACACTAACTTACACAATGTGGAAGTACACAGCTACATAAACGGTTTCCCCTCGCGCACGCAGCCTATTTACACTACACACTGCACACAATGCTGACACTTACACCTCAGCTCAACAACAGTGCAAACCTACATTGTATGTTGCAGGAACATCAAAACAGATTGTTAGCTCTTCAGCCCATTGCTTGCTGCATATATTACAAATAGGTAAAGTATATTCATTAATCATTTCATTAATTAGTTATCATGAAAAAATACATATACACAAAAAAACACCACAGTATTGCAATAAACCACAAAGCCCTTCACCGCGCGCCTCACAAGGAGCGCCAATGGTGCTCATAGGACACAACCTACACCACGGGAGATCAAAAAGGAGGTCAGCGAGGACCTTACAATGAAAGCAAAAGCGCCTCTGATAACAAAAAAAATACACCAACTGAGAGGCTCGCAATGAGAGCCAAAGGCGCTCAGCGCGAAGCTTGCAATGAGCGCCGAAGGATCGCAGACGACCAAAACCCTTACTGTCTGTGGCAACAGCATTACCTGCCTTACAATTTTATTGCTGTCATTTTTGACAGGCAAGTGGCTAGTATAATATAATATACACGTTTATTGCAATGAAAGCACTGGTAGTTTCTATTGTCCAGAAACAAGCGCCCTGTACATTTGAAGTCTTCTCCCACCGCAGAAAGTATATCACTTAAAGTTAATATGGCAACTGTCACTGCAGAATAATTGCATTTAAAATGAATTAAGTCTAAGTATATATTTGTTCTTGTCTGAAAATATTTTGACTACAGTATTTTCAAGTGTAGTTCTATAAAAGAGTAAATTTTAGTTATGTTATATTTCTACCTTTTAAAGTGGTCAAAAGCAGTAGAGATCAATATTGTCCCAAAACCACAAATCTAGAAGCTCCAACTACTGTGCAACTTCAATATCTTATGCTAATCAATGACTGGTAGCTTTCTTTAATTCTCCAAGGTTCAATGTTGCCTGTATCTTAATAATTCAACATTTATAACTTCATTAATCTACAAATTTAATTTCTACGTTAATTTTTTTTTCTTACAGCAAAATATGCTCACAGCAGGAAACCTAAAATTAAAATATTGAAGTAATGTTGTAATTGCTGTACAAATGAAGTCAACTAAAGTACTTTTTTCAAATTATACAATATTTAGTCTGGGTTATGTAATAAGAAATGTATTTTATTCCTGGAGCAGTCGTATAAAAATAGAGGCATGAAAGTTATAATTTAAAGTGAAAATAAATTCCCATATTTTCTTTATATCTTTAAAAAGTTTATTTTTTTAACACACTGAAAGAAGTTTTCCATAAAATACAAGTGCCTGAGATTCTCTAATGTCTTCTGTCATCCTTCTCAGATTCAGTATCCCTCACTTTGAAAAAGCTGTCAGATGCTGGTTTTATTTTGTTCAACCTGCAAAGTAATTTGTATGGCTAATCATCTCTGTTAGTAAGCCATCTTGTATAGTTTTTGACAATCCATCCCCTCCCACACAAACCTACAGAAATCTCCATAGCATTCATCCACAAGAATCTGCCCTCTCACTGCGACTCCTACTACACTCCTACACCACATTCTCCTGGCCAGAACTTGCTTCTGAAAACTGCAACCACTCACAAGATATCTTCAAAAATGCTCCAGGACTGCTGCCTGGATGAATTCCTGTACTCATTTGTACTTCTTCTACATTAAATTAATTCTGCACTCATACACCTCAGCCAAGCAAATCTACTTGTCATTCTTCATTGCAACACTGGTATTTAATCCTAAAAGCCTCTTTTCAATCTTCACCTGAACCTCCGTTGCCCAACTTCACAGCACAAGTTTTATCCAACCACTTTAAAACAAAAAATGACACAATTAGACATGACATCCCTACTAGACATGATATCCTACTCCCCACAAACTCAATACATCCACCTATCGCCTTGCACAGACACACTCTGCTTCTTCACAGAAGATAAGGTATCCAAACTCCTCTCAATTCCCTACCTGGTCTCTTGTTATTATTCCTTTACATCAGGTCCCCACCATTTCTACCACCTTTACCCTGGTCCTCACTCATCTTTTTAATCTCTCTCTCTCTCCACTGGCATATTTCAATTCTCCTTCAAGCAGGCCCTCATCATACCCATTTTAAAGAAACCCTTTTAATCAATGTTTTTATTTCTTTTGAGCTATCACCACATCTCTCTACTCCCCCTAGCCTATAAAACTACTAGAACGACTAGTCTACATCCGCCTTACTACTTCTTAACAGTTATCTACTACAGCCACTACAATCTGCCTTCATAACCAACACTCAACTGAGACTGTTCTTACCAAGGTAACAAATTACCTTTTGAATGTTAAGTCCAGGGGACACCGCTTCATACAAATACTTCTTGGCCTCTCTGCAGTTGGCCACCCACTCCTCCTGTACTCACTCCAATCACTAGACTTCCATGGCACAGCCCAATAATGGCTTGAGCCCTATCTCTACAAAAGTTCCTTTACATCCCCTACAGTGGCACCGCCTTTCCACTGCCCCTTTCTGTTGGGATAACTCAAGGCTCAGCGTTGTGCCAATTGCTTATCTCTCTCTACAACTCTTCTCTTAATAAACTTATCAGCTTCTATTTGTTTCAGTACCATCTTTATATTGATGATACACAAATTTATGTATTCTTTCCAGACTTATCCCCCACTCTACTATCCTGTGTCACAATACATTTTTCACACATCTCCTGGTCAGAGCAGCAGTTTACCCCCCTTTCTCCTATAAGTGTACCTGAAATATGTCTTACTGCAATCAAGATAAAAATAATTCCCTCATCAAATTAGATGTCTCGCCTCAGATCTCTCCTTCACATTCTATCACTAAACAAATCCTACTGTAACTACCCACAGAATATCTCCAAATTCTACGAAGACACTAAGCCAAGCTGTAATAATATCACACCTTGGACTATTACAACTCCATCATAATTGGCCTTCCAGTAAACTGCCCATCACCACTCCAGTTTATACTGAAAGCTTCTTCCACCTCAACCAGCGCTCATCTTCTGCTAGTTCCTATACTGGCCCCCAATTACTGAAGAATACTATTCAAAATCCTTTGCCTCACTGACAAAGCCCTCAACAACACCATACCTCCTTATGACTCATCTGGTCTCCAGATACAATCCAAACTGGCTTTACCTGCTCTGCCCAAGCATCCCGCCTCTTGTCTCTACCATTACGTCCTCACATGCTCATTTGGAGAGCTTCTCAAGATTAGCCCCACTCTTTGGATTTCTCTACCGTGCTCTATCAGACTCTATCATAGTCTTCAAATATTAAAAACATTCTCTAAAAATCCACCTGTTCAGAGAAGCTTTTAACCAACCTGCTCAACTCCATCTTCAACATATATAAGATTACCCTTCCTGGTTTGCATACCTCTCCCTCATCACACTTGAAAATTAATCTATCTAGCAGTTCTCTAACCTCATGTTTAAATCCTCTATTTCCTCATAGATTGTAAGGTCTACCAATAGCAAGGCCCTCATCTCCTCATGTAACATTGTCTATTAACAAATGTGCTATCTTGTCTTACCTCCCTTCTAATGGATGTAAATGTCTTTCCATTGTACCCCCCCAGTGTTTTGGAATCTGCCTGCTCTCTACAAATAAAATACCATAAATGCTTTTATTGGTGCAATGAAAATGGCATCTAAAACTGGCAGCGATTTCATTAGGTAAGTGTAAAAAAAAAAGCCCAGTAAAAAAAAAAGAAAACTGCAGTAAATGAATACTTGCAGATAAAGTGAAGTAGGGAAATGTTGTGTTTATTTTTCTTGCTTCCTAAAAAAAAATATTTGACCTCTTTTTAAGTTTAGTTATTCAAAAGGTCATATATAATAATTGTGACCTAAATGATCATTTAATGGTTTACACAAGTCTACAAAATCACACTTTCATTGTAAGAACCTTAACTACAGGACACACAATAAGATTTTGATAGCAGACGACTACTTTCCATGCAATAAACTTTTTTCAAGCTTTCTAAATGCCTAACCCAAATTTAGATATTATTTTAGATATTGCTTCCATTTTATGAAATGATAATTTTTACAGAAACTGAAAATGTCTGTACAGTTGAGTTATTACACTATGCACATAGATAAGGTATAGAGTCATCAAACATCAGCAAGTATCTTCTAATTGTGCCCAACTGCAAAAAACAATGCCAAAATTAACACAAGAATGGCATTATCGTTTTAATGTCCGCAAAACAAAATCCTTATAGCACTTGATACACAAGTTCTGTGTATGGTGTTCATCCATTTCCTTTTTGTAGATATAACAGATGCAGAGAATTAACTGTACCTACTTACCCTTGAAGTAATATAGCATGTCCTATAGCTACTGTTCCAGACAGAAGCTGTAATTTGTGTTGATCCCTGTTGATTACCAGTTATATGAAACTATAACTTTGGTGGAATTTAAATAAGTAGTAACTATCTCAAAAACATAGAGAGAATGCAACACTATAGTGTTAATGCCAAGATTGCATACTTACTCGCCATGTTACAGGCAAACATCAGGCAGCAAAAGTCAACCATGACCAATTTGAGCAATAAATTGGTTAGACCATATGTTAAACAACCTAAACTCATAGTATCATAATTTATTTCAATCTAAAGTAGAGATCACTTATATAAATATGTACGAGACACTGGCAGGAAATGCATTATCTTCAAAACCTAACATGCTTCTTACCATTAAAGAATATCCTACCCCTATTTTAGATAAATTCTATTTTACCTGTTCCCTTGCACAAGAAAAAAAAGCTATAGACCACACTTCTAATAAGTAAAACCCCTGCGACCACTTAATCATTTCTGTTAGTCAGCCATCTTCTTAGTTCTTGATAATCCCTCCCACACAAACGTATAACATAATAAATAACACCTCTCTTAAACATTAAAGTGGGAAGGGAGCTCAAATGGCTTATTAGATTAAGAATACTAGAAAACAAGACTATCTTCACACATTTAGATTGCCACAAATTAATAATAAAACATATATTTTATTATCACAAAGTTAAAAAAGATTAATACACTGTCAGAAAATACACATGACTTTTCTAGTACAGCTAAAGGAAAAAATATTTGAAACTATTACTTATTCATTTGGGAGATAAAGTAATACCATCCCTAAAGATAATTGTTCCAGCACTAATCAAAAGATGGATTCACATGTATCATTACTATTATTACATGTAACCATATTGTGTAATCTGTATGCACTTGATACGCCAATACATTCTCCCACCTTAAGACACTAACCAGGCCTGACCTTGATTACTTAGCTTTAAAGATAATACAAAATCAACTGAATTTAAACCAGTAAAGATGTAGGATCACTTTACAAGCTTGTAGTTCTTAGTAAAATCTGGCTGCATTGAAGGGACACTGAAGGAGATCAATGCAGGAGCATTACTCCTTCGCACTTCCAATAAATACACAACTCACTATATTATGGCAAATAGGTGGGAGACAAAAGCGGGATCCTAGCCACCATCCAGTCTATACAGAGTTCTGATAACCTTTTTTTGTGAGGTTTAACAGCAAAACCCTGTCTTCCCCTATAAGTACTTCACCGATAATGGTGCCTGCTCCATCAGGCGGTTTATTCTTGCACTTTACATTGGTCCACTTTCCTCCACGTTTGTTTTCCTCAGTTTGCTACATGATTAATGGAAGAGGCCAATCACCTACTCAAACAATTGCTTTCACTTGTTACCAACAGCTGCTGTCCAAAGTAAATAATTCCAACATAAATTGGAATTATAACCATTCCTGAATTCCATTTCTCCTGTGCTATGTTAATGTATATTCCTGGCTTAACTTTACACAGTGACGTTTTGAAAGACAGATAACGATCTTTGTAAGAAATGTATATATCTTAAATATATATATATATATATATATATATATATATATATATATATATATATATATATATATATAAAATATATAATAA
Organism: Discoglossus pictus; assembly: GCA_027410445.1. Lineage (NCBI taxonomy): Eukaryota > Metazoa > Chordata > Amphibia > Anura > Alytidae > Discoglossus > Discoglossus pictus. The sequence goes on from CM050166.1 coordinate 52,203,540, forward strand.
GTATTTGGGGAGATGCTTGTAAGTAAACTAGTTGGAGTAATCCTTGAAAACACTGCACACACAAACTTCAGTACAGACATCTGGGGTATATACTTCAAATTAGTTACACTGATGTTTTAATTGACATTACTATTAGCACAATACGAAAGAACTAATGTACTATTCCAATAATAAATAATTTGTGAAAACTACAGTAAGTAAACACAGACATATATACTATTTAACAATTAGAATATACTTCCACAGAATTTTGTATGGTTTGGCATACAAATAAGTTGCATATTCCTGTTACACACAGGCAATGTTGCAAATAGTAGCTTATGTTCATAAGGAAACAAACCCATATATATATATATCACCTTTGGTGTGTGAGCAAGTTTACTTCCGCTTAATGCTATGCTAAGACCTCACTAATAGTGTCTCCTCCCTATTAACCGCCACTGTTGTTTTGCATAGTTACCTTTCTCTGTCCGGGGAGTAGTGGTTATCAAATACACGCCGCCTTTCCACTCTGCTCATGGTGTTGTACTGTGCAGGCCCAGATCTTGTCCCTCTTGGTCCCTGTTCCATACTCCTGGAACAAGAGGATGTCTTTAAGTTATATTTAGTAACAGTTGCTCAAAATTGGTTACATTTCAAAGAAGGAAGACCAATTTCACGGTATTTGGAAACAATGGGGAGAGTATAATACTTTAATTGCATAAAAGGGAAAGAGTATTACAAAAATGTTAAATCTATAGAAAGACAAAAAAATATAGGCATGACTTTATAAGTTGTTAACATTTTGTCATATAATGCAGAACAACATTTAACCATTTCATGCTGTTTTCTTTTGTTGTTATGTATAATTTATTTCCTTTTACAATCTGTATGTATCAAGAAAATGTTTTCAATAAAATGCAAAGAGGTGAGATACAATGTGCATGAACTGAAAACCATGACTGCGGTGAGTAGGGCATCATTGGCTGTAATTGTTAAACTTTTCTGCGAACATGTGATGACAAAGTATTGATGATTAAAGTGAGATCCTACTGCATTTTATGTCTCATGTCTTTTTATATCACAGATTTTGCAGCTCCAGCATGGTATAACAGTGCTGGAAAACTACCCAAAAACACTTATATAAAAGCTCCATAACGGCTATGACAAACTCAAGAGTACTCAAAAACCATATGGAGCACCATACAAGTATAATGCAGCTGATACCTTGTCATAAGTTAATTTTATATATATATATATATATATATATATATATATATATATATATATATACACTTAAACATGCATTTTTTTATCATATCAAAGCAGGTGTATCCTGTACTGTAAAACATTTAAATGTATAAAGGAGGTAGAGAATGGAAGCATTACAGATGCAAACATCTTACTATTACATTGACTTAAAAAAAGCGTTCTTCTAGCTATTTTAAACAATGGAAAATGTGTACAATATTGAAATAAAGGATTTGCCAATGAATGTAGCCGGAAAGCATCAAATGATAATGAAACCTGTTGTTGTAAGAGATCTATAGTATCCCTGTCATTGAGGCGGCTTACATAACCTTGAGGAAAACCATTTGAAAAACCCTATACCTTGATTACTAATTAATTCCAATTTTAAAAATTTGCTTTGGGTAACAAAGGTTTAAAGCACTGGACTCAGGGGCCTCATATGAAGCCTTCAAGATCTGTGTGAAATTCATTAGTAAGACCCGTCCAATCTATTCTCTGAGAAATGCCATCCTGTTCTTCTAATGTCCATAATATTGTAAGCTACGAGTGCCTGTCCTATATCTCTTTCCTAATCTCGTTGCCAAAAACCGATGCTATACAGGAACTACACGCTATTAGTCCTGGCAGCCCTCGCGGACACCCTCTTAATACCCGCTATATTGTTATAATTATTATCATCATCATTATCCTATGAGCCCGGGTATCCCCCCCACAATACTTTGACACCACTGAGCACCTCACCCCCCTTTGGGGATAAGTCAATCCTATGGGGTTAATATATCCCCACTCCACAACACAAGAGGTGGGAGGAAAGGGGGCCCAATAACGCCGGGTATTGAGAGGTGGAATCCTGGGGAATACCTGGGCTCACAAAAGTTAGAGGGTATTGAGGGGAGATACCCAGGCTCAAAGGGGGTAGTGGTAACATATCATAGGAGGAGAGATCATAAGCTGCCTATTTTTTATTATTTAAACCTTTCATAGGAAGGGATATCGATATCTCCTGCAAGTAGGCTGCAAGCAAATGTTAGAGAACTAAAAGCAACACCCCCCCCCCCCCCCCTGGGTGGGAGTCAGCAAATTTTACAAGATTATTTTTTTACAAGAGACATAGAATACATAGATACACAGTAACTGAGGTTGAAAAAACACTTTTAGTCCACCAAGTTCACCCTTTTTAGATCTCATCTGATCTTTGTAATATGCAGATTAATTGTTAATTGATATTGAATGTCTCCAGAAATTAGTTTTCCAAAACTCTAGTAGCTACAAGGGAGCCATGAAATGGAGGCCTCATTTCTTAAGTCAGAGTGATAACACATGGTGCTTTAGTTCTCCTCCTCCATAGTCTTCATAGTATAGGATAGGTTTACCATATGTGTTTTTTTAAGTAACCAAGTGAAGGTTCTTAATCTGCCATAACTACAGGTAATAACAAGTACAAGTTTCCGTTGCAAAAATATACTCTCTAATTATTTTTATATGGCATATTTGTCATATTTGCATTATTTATATAGCATACTTATGTGTCCACTATATTGATAATCTGTTCTTTCGAATATTTTCTACACTCACTGACTCACATAGCAGCAGGACCCTGGATGAACTGTTCTGTAAATGAGGAAACAGCCACATTACTTGTGTGAACGAGGATTTTTCGCCATGCCAGCACATTTTACCACTATTATTTATCTAGCAATTTTGAATGAAAGTAGAACTTTAAAGTCAAGAAACATTTTGATCAGATAACAAGGTCATAGTGAAAGTGTCTTATCTTGAACTTGATGATAAAAGCATTTTTTCTTTGTTTCTATCACAGTGCCAGTGGTAAGAGGAATATTGCTGACAAATGTCTTTTTCCGTACATGAGAAAATGTAGTCTTCCAATGTTAAGACATAAGTCAGATCAAACACTGCAATTTTAGAATGAAAAGTCAGTTTTATTGTTTAAGACAACAGATAATACCTTTGTTGAGGAGGGACACTAGGAGACCACGATCTTGTCCTTCCTATACTATCTATGTGAGGTGATCCTGTACGAGGACAGTGATTGGACGTCATCACTTGTTCTGGAACTGATAACGTTGAACTCTGAAGATCACGTCCATTATGTCGAAAATCTGTAGATTTAATGCAAGTTAGAGAATTAGTAGAAAGATGCTCCAGAAATATAAATTCATTAACCAAGCTGAATTACAAACTAGTTGCAATGTGTAAAGTGAGCATTTGTTAGATGGTAAGCTCACAGATTACTGGCCCACAGCACCACTTGCCGCCCGGACTCATCCCTTCAAGAAGGGGTATCCGGTTTCTTTCAGCCATGCCGACTTTTTTCAAACTTTATCTGCAACTTGTATCAGCTGTCTGTATACCATGTGTTAGTGGAAACAAGAGTGGGTAATAAAAACTAACGCCTCCCCTCTCAGTAATGCTATACTGCTCCATGAGCCTCCCTGTCTCTCCACACTTTTAAGCACTGAACCAGTTAAGTCTATTCTATCTCCTTATCTAAGCTCACAGCAACACCTCGACTCAAGCAACCCCTCACCCCAATTGTAGCTTTACATTTTTCTACCTAAGCAAACTTTACTCCCTTTCTGGCATATCTACTATTACCCAGGTTTCTGTGCCTCCCTTTTTTTTTTAAGACTGTAAGTTTGTGAGTTTTCAGTCTTATAAAGTGCTTGTAGGAAAATAACTATCTACGTTCTTTTGCCATGTGTTAATATCTTGTTTTGTACTAAATCCCTGTAAAGTGTTACAGAATAGGTTTGTATGTTACAAAAAATAATAGGAGGAACCTAGAAACAGCTCAGTTTCAGTTAGGACAAAACCATCAAATATATAGGAGTTCGGTAACTTTGTTATGCTTACCCAACACTCAGTGGCAGAGCTAATGAATGGACGGTCACAGAGCAAAATAATTTGGGGGACCCTCTTCCAACCTCTCTATACCAGGTTGGTGCTTGCAGGGGTCAATAAAAAAGTAAAACATATATGTAGATTAATTAAAGCAAATTATCAGCCCTCAACTATTAAATTAACAGTCCCTCTTTAATCCTAGGCCACTGCTGTGGGTTCTGGTGCTCTGCACATGCTACACCAACATGAACTCCACAACTGCCACAGCTAATATTATAATTATTTTTATTTGTATTGTGCCAAAATATTCCATAGCGCTGTACAGGGGATAATAACAAGGGAAATACAATATTAACAAATTTAGAAATTGAAGGGCCCTGATTTGAGCTTAGAATCTTTGCAGAGTACCCTACAAGACTGGAAACTCGCTACTTACAATCTAAAGGGTAGAGACCTGGGGAAGAGTAACAGCAAGGGTCAGGAAGTAAGTGAAAGTTAGAAAGATTTGTATTTATTAGATGTGGAACATGTCATAGAAATATAGGTATGAGGACAGATAGGGACCAAAAGTCCCATTAGGTCGGGCTGTACTATAAAGGCAAAATAGTTTGGCTTAATTAACCCCATGGTGGCCTGTTGCTAATCCAGTGCATGCTTGAAATAATTTACTGGGTTTACACCTACCACTGCCTCTGGAAGGCTATTCCACTTGCCTGCTTCTGTACAGCAGTGCTTATGCATATGACCTTCAAATGTCAAATTATGACTCTTTCCTTGCGTTGCTCTTTTAGATACATCCCACCTAAACATTATTAAATAATTTACGATATTTGAAGGTTCCTATCATACCTCCCCCATCCATTCTGTTCTCTGCACTTTACATATTAATGTCATGAAGTTTGTCATTAAAAGTTCTGTCCTTTAAAACCATGAAACATTTTAGTTTTCCTCTTTTAATGCTTAATTTCTTTACACAACTTTCCAGCTGCAATGGTGTGTAATATATTCTATCACATTCCATCGGAGATGAACTTTGCAGCAGTTCAATGCCATTTAAAAAGTTCTAACTGCAATAACAGGCCGAGCTAACAGATTGATACTGCTTAGATCTAATCAGTTAACTCCATCCAGCTTTGTCTTAGCTGCTCCAAGATTCCTACCATCTAATAAGTGCTAATTTCTCATACAACAACTAGATTGTGATATGCACCAGTCATATTAATATGAGCGTTATTGGTTAGGCACTTCCTATAAATAAATAATACTCATGCAATTTCAAGTTGCAGCATGCTAAAGAAGAAGACAATCATATGTATCCCATATTTTACATGAGTCTCCAATGATGTAGAGCAACATTAATGTTCCATGCCCGGCAGCTCAGATTGCTGTGTATGAAGATGAGGAACATATTGATAATGCCTACTTATAATTGTGGTAAACTTACCATAGTCAAAAACCCTGATTTTAGAAAAGATAGTTTGAAACTCCTACCTGACACAACACCGACTCCATCGTCACAGTCAGACACTTCGCTGTCACTTACTCTCTTGGATCCTGCAAGTAAGTAGAAGTCAAGTACAACTCTATACTTATAAATGACCATCATAGAAAGTAAACTATAGCTGTTAAATGAACAAAACCAAAGCAATACAAACACTAAGAACTAGAGCTTTAGGAAATAGACAGAGGAAAGGGAGTAGCTACAAAAGATTAGTAGGGTAGCACTTCACACCTGTTATTGAGGGAATACTACAGGTAGGTCAGAATGCAAAGTATCTCATGTAAGTGGTGTGTAACATATATTTATTAGGCAGCTATATGTCATATACTGAAATACAATTCTTAAAAACAATAGAAAATAATCTTTAATAAACAAGCCCCCAAATGTATTTACAACTCTAACAATGCAGCAGTATTTCATATGTTGAGAGAAAATAAAGACACAAAAAAAAAGCACCAAAATTGCACTTTGGTTCAAGAAAGAACAAAAATGCACATCTCTACTTGGAGGACATCTGCAGTCCCATTTTATTATATGTTTTATGGATAACTAGCGAGAGGATAGTTCCTTTAATTATGCATTGGTGGTTAATAAGAATCCTATTTAATACTTTATAATAGTAATATTCAATATTAAAATATTTCTCTAAGATTAGAATATTAGCCTTCAGTGTTTTTGGCTCCTCCCTGATAAGGTCTTTAAGTGTAGTGTTGGCTGATAAATAGGTTTAATGAGTATAATAACATAATAATATTTGATAAGAGAATAAATAATCCTTAAAAGGCTGTCGCCACAGAAATACCTTGTTGCCAAGGCTAACCTCTTTAATTCTACAAGTATCTGGCCAATGGAGAGCATTGTGTTGATACACGTATTGTCTGAAAATTTAGCAGCTACATTTTCATATAGTCTTTTTAAATAAATGAATATGAATTGTATTAAAGTTTAATGACTAATTGCAACATCTAGCTCACATCGTTATGGCAAGGGAAGCTTTCTTTAGAACTACTATATTGCTCTAACTGTATTTATATTACAAAATAACCAAAGCAAATTAGGCTTGTTTTGCCGTTCCATAGAAACATGAGGTGTAGAAGCTATGGCAGTTAAGAGTATCCACTTGCAACTTGTAATGCACCTCAATTGCTTCTCATTAGGCAGGTCAAGAGATATCTCAGTTTGCAAGCGTTCAAGCTAATATCTTATTAATCAGAATCACTAATTATTCCAGTATGATCTGAGCATTTACTAAACCAAAATGCTTATTAATCTTTTAGAGTATTTTTGCCATGGTAAAGAAGCTACATTAAAGATTTAAAAATGCTAAATTTTAATGCAAAGCATTTTTCAGTTTTCAGCTGGTTTGAAATCTCAAAATCGTAATATGTTTTTGAAGCCTAGTAAAACAGGTATTAATACACATATTTTTGTACCTGTGAAGTTATAGTAGTCAACTATGGAATTCCCAACATCTCTTCATAAATAATTTAAAATCTACTTTTGACAGACTGTCATTAGGGTGTGTTATCGTGGAGCTCTATGATAGTACAATTTATGAGTGATTAGCTACAGCATTTACTCCTAAATTTGAATTTGTCAGATGCTGCATTTAAAAGTAAATTTGCTTATCTTATTCGGCCCTTGTTTTTGTAGCAAAAAAAAAGACTTTAGTAATGTTTAACTTTTTTATGTTTAAATACTAAATAAATAGACAAACCTGTTGGTACCATGACTATTTATGCTACTGGGATAATGAAGATATGTCAGAAGTAAAGAGCTGTGTTACCTCTCTGTATCCTTTTGTTTTTGAGTGTCATGTTGCACTGATACTTAATCTAAGGTTAAGGATGGGCTCTAAAGAGATAAGTGGCATTACGGAATGTGAGATGAGGGCTCTATTTCGGCATCTAGATGAAAGAACATACTGCCTTTATTGCAACTGTGTCACCCAGAGATGTACAACATTTGGCCATTGGTACTAGGGGCTGTACAGGCCCACATATAATATTGCTTATTAAAATTAGTAAATTCTAACTTCCTTAATCATCCCAAATCATGCCTTTAAAAAGTATGTTTTATATGTAATTGTTTTACATTAAACTACTGTTATCCCATATTTTCGGAGTGCTATTTTAAAAGAGCTAGAACTATTAACAGCAACAAATGTTTTTAGAAATAAAAAAAAATATCCATTGTGGTTTCCAGTTTCTTTTCCAAGTTGAGGGGGAAGGCCTTTGTTAGACCTGTTTAAGGTTTGAGAAAGTGAAAACAGAACTTTTAAGCACTTGTGAATAAAATGATTTTTAGATATGCACACAAACACTGAAGTAGACTATTTTAATATACCTTTAAGGTTTTATCATGTAACCCAATTACACACATATCTAAAGAAGAGGTTTAAATATGATAGGTTTCCGATACTGCCATTGCTTTATATAGGGACACATTTTGAAGTTATTACATAGGTTTTGTTGGACAATAGAGCGGCATTGAAAATTAGTGTGAATTAGATGGTTATTTATCCAAGCAAGCTAAAATGTGAAGTTAAAGAACGCTCTTTTCTCTGTTATTCTGTGTTGGCTTTTTTATCAAATGTGTACAAATTAAAAGATTGATAGAGTCCATAAAAGAACAAAAATAACTGAGTATTAAAGAACACGATAATTAACCTTGAGAAATGTATGGATAATCAAGAAGTCTGAATAATAAAGTTCAGTTAAAATTCTGCTGGATAAAGAACTGGCCCACCCCAGCTTCCATTGCGTTTTAATGATGAGGGGAGGTGCAATCAGTGAATGACTAGTATGTGCTTGTGGCTTAGCCTTTGGTAGATGATCCTACTGTGTCTATGTCTGCAAGATCATGATTGACACAGCAATATCCTACATAAGATTAAACATTACCATATGTTGGTGCAATGTTTAGATACCATGTAGCTGTTTGATACAAGCTCTTTAGCTCAAACAACTACATGTTATCAATACTTTGCACTAGCATTTCAATTCAACAACACTTTTGAACTTTTTAAAAAGGTATTTATGACGTCCGTTAATACCATTTCTGATAATGTCCCAAAATGAATATTTATTTACAAAAATGTTAATTTCGGACAGTAGTGGTAGAAATTATTTTTTTTTTCAATTTGTTCACCCCTCAAGATCCTATCTGTTGTGTCATGACCTTACATAGTACCCATATAAAATGTTACTTAAGAAAACACACACAGTTATAGAAAATAAGAGTTTTGTAAATTGAGATATCAACGCTCCTAAAAAGAACAGAAAATATATGCATTTAGCAAAAGGGTAATGTTAAAAAAGCAAGCAAGGTAGGCTAAGGGAAGGTGAGGATTTCAACACACATCATATGCACAATATCAGGTATAACTAGTACATAAGTAATGTCATACCAAACCGTGCATATGCACACATGCAGTATGAGTCTCTCACATGCTGGAGTGTTACCTGAATTATATGAATATGAGCCTTTATCTGGAAAACAAATATTGATATGAACTAATGTCAAGGGGCAAACATTGTGAAAATTGTCATGTAGCAGGGAAGTCACGACCATCAAATTATCAGATTACTGTTGTTAACTATTATTTCCACCATATTCATGGAAAAGGATCCAAGAAATAAATCAATACAAATTAATTTCGTACATATATGAACAAGTAAAAAACAGTTACGCAGGTGCTTGTTTTTGAGATTTTGTCTGAGAAGTGACATATTGCTTACATTATGTACCAAAGAGAATTAAAAAGAGGATTTCAAGTGCAGTTGTAGAACTCATATAATAGGGTTTCAATTGTTTATTTAGTAACTAATTATCAATAATTATTTGAAGAAAAATTCAATGCAGTTCTTAAAACTTACATTTGAATGTAAGCGTTTCACAGGCTAGCAGAGCTGCTTCTCTCCATCCCATATTAGTGTTTAAGTGATTGGCAAAGATCTTTCTAGACAGCTATCTTACGTTTTTGTTGACCAGGCTGAGATTACTTGCCTATCAGCATAGACTCATGGAAAGATATTCTCCCAAACCCTGGAATAACCACAGGGGTGGAAAGAAGTTATTGTGTTAAGTCTGAAACACTACGGTTGAAATGTAGTTTTAGAAGCTACAATTATTTTTCTCCTCAAATAATTATTTTATTGCTAAACATTAGAGCTTCAATCTATTGTATGAACACTCTAGTGGTCCTTTCAAGAACCCTTAGAAGTTCCAATGAAGAACTTGAGTTGATAATGATCAAAATGTTTTTATACAGTAAAAACAAATACGCCTTTAATTTATTAGTTATGGCACACAATTATGCTTTACTATGGGGAGAAACTGATATATTTTCTTGTCTTCCATTTGTCACCATGGATGTAAATAAGATATCCATTGACTTCTACTGAAAGAATCAAATGGATCCATAAAGGAACGCAATCTACAATACTACAGTACCTCCCAGTGACAAGTCATGCAAGCAAATAAAACAATGGCCAGCCAGTAAAGAATAACTTCATAAAAAGTTAATTAATTAAACCTTTATTTATATTTTACTTTCTAAACACATTTAATCCATTATCAAGACAAGAGCGTACTATAAATTATAAGATTCTTGTTGTCCTTCAATAACACTATTCTCTATTTGGATTTGCACTTTTTTTTTTAAAGAACTCTCTCCACTGTTTAACACTCTATGGCTTACTTCAGATGGATTCGTCCTTTTGCTTAAAACTCTGTAAATGTATCCACATATATGTGATCAGACAGCCTTATTAAATTGTGATTTGGCCAACTGAAAACGACTATATATAAGCACGGAGCATATTTTTTTACAGAAGTTTTTAGTTAGTGAACTTCTATCCAAAAGCAAGGTCTTCACTAACTAAAAACTTCCGTAAAAAATATGCTCTGTGCTTATATAAAGCCCTATTCAATTGGCCAAATTGCAATTTAATAAGGCTGTACATTTTTAATCTTTAACTCCAAGTTGGGCTTTATGCATGATTTACTATTTAAAATTAGACATCCCTGCTTCATAGTTTTCCTGGAAATGGGAATCAAGACAGAATCCAAATGGATCATACCAACAATGACATGTTTGAATAGTGGGCTCAGCTACTTTGTATCAAACATTTATATATATGATCATTGTATTACCTTTCATGCAAATACATCACAAACACAAATATACCAATCAAAGCACAAAAACTTTGATTGTCTGAGTTTCAGTTGTCTGATAATATTATATCTATGTAATCTATGTAGTGACCAATAATAATTGAATTGCACTATCAAGGAGGTACAATTTACTCAAATTAATTTCTATAATTAAAACAATGTTAGACATGGAGCATTTGGGTTGGTATTCTGAAATAAGTTATCACATTATATACAGATTCCTTGGTAGTACAAAATTAAGTAATCAGCATAACACACAGGCACGTACAACAATGTCATGCAAAAATACAGTATTAATTATAGCCTGAATATTTTGTTAACAACTTATATAGCAATCCTCTCATTGCTTGACTCAAAGTATTCGGCCAGATTCACTAAGATGCTGTGGTGCAACAAATCGGTTAATTAAAGCTTTCATGGCTGGACAATGAAAGATAAAAAAAAAAAAAGGTACGGTTACTCCAATGCAGCCTCATATATTCTTAGCAGTTCTGACCCTTTCTGATGTTTAAGTCACTTAGTAACTTTTGCAGTAGTCTTCTGAGTAGGGGAAATTGTCCATTAATAATAATAATAATTAAAAATGTGTTGATTTTTTTTTTGTCTTAAAGGGATTCGGTCACCCCAAAATCAAGGTTTGTTTCTTTGTTTTATAAAGTTCTTAAAGAGTCTGAAAAACTGTCTGTACATTCTAATAGCAAAGTAAATCATTGCTGATATTATTATGCAAATATGCAGCTCACAAGTAGTAATTAGCTTTCTTTAAAGTGATAATTAGCGACACAATTTTTGTAAATACATAAACAAGCAAGCATCAGTGTTATATAGTTAGATCCCCCATCCATCCTTATAGAGTTGCATATTAGCACAATAACATAGCACAAACTATGCTTAATTTCTCAGCAAAGATCCCCTGTAGAGAAAAAAAAGCAAGACCAATGTGTCACGATCTGCTACTTCAATTGGACGTGGTAAGAACCTAGTTCAAACTTATCCAGCAGAATCGTTTAGTACACTTGTACACCTCTGATAGCAGAAGATGGATCATACAATGGAACCACGCCCAGGAACTTGCTACAGAAGACCAGAATATCAGGAACACCATATAATCCCTTAGAATTAGGATTAATGCACAGAATAACACTTACACCTTGTCTATGTAAGTACAGACACCATTGTCATACCTTTATTAATGGGCACATTTTATACAATTTTCTGGCACACGGGCTGGCCAATCACAGTAAACGCCATCCCCAAATAATAGGCTGCCCCCTGCTTATTTGGAAACCTGTTGATTATATTTGGTGGGCTGAGTGAGTTATCACCAGATAACAACACTGTAACATAATAGGCTGCTCACTGGGAAAAACTGTAAAAGGATTATCTATTAGACTAGTCTTGGATGATGCAATAGTCTGCAGCATAGGCAATATGCTATGCAGAGCATAAACCAAGATACATACATTATATTAGTGTAAATCATATTTTAACCATAAGCACTAAGAAATACATAACCATAATAATAAAAACAGGGTTACACTATGGCCTAGGCCTGACTGGCCAGAGTTAAACAGTCCGGTCAGGTCCTGGGCATGACACAATGTATAACCAGTTTTAATGCTCTTTGAGAAGAAACAAACTTGGTGTTAGGATGACAGTGTCCCGTTAAGTTGTATTTTGTTTGAAGACCATTATAATTCGCAAAATCAACTCACATTTGTAAAAGTAAACACATTACTGTCTACGTAAGCCATGAGCCTAGATTATTTCAGCTTCCATGTTATCTCACCAAAAGAGATGCCAGCTGGCATGTTAGCCCTTAGACAAATCAGAGTCTGCTAAATTTAAGATATTTTCTAAAATGCTTTTAGGCTCATGGCTTATATAGTTGCTAATGTAGTTTGCTTGTTATATACAAACATGATGTTGGTACATGTTACCAAATTACAGACCGCACACAACTGTGTCACTACTATATACAGTACTAATTGTTTTATGTTTTGGTTAATAGGAAAAAATTTAATATGAGTGTCAATAAAATGAAAAAGTTTAAATAAATCTTGGTTCAATACAATTGTTAAGGATGAAATTTCACTTTGATGGAAATAAATGAATTTGAATGTAGTTTTTTCCTAAATAGTTTGGATTTCTGAGACTCTTTAGATCACATGATAACAATATAATGTTGGCAAAACTAAGACCTACTTTGTAACCTCCGTGTTGGGCTTTCCCCGTGTAGCTGCCTCCGTTGCATGAATGGAGAAGGGTGCGGTAGTGGCAAAGAGGACACATCGTGCGTCTGAAGCTTGTACCAATGTGGCTCATCATCTAATAGTGCAGTTTCTAATTCAATTAGAATCTATTAAGAATGAAAGAAAGGAAACCAACGGAACAAGTCAATCAATCACAAATATATTACAAGGTAAAAAAATAAGTTGGTAAAAGCTCACATTTCTACAAAGAGGTACATAAATTAAATCCATTACAGATAAACGGTGTATGGAATTAGTCTATGTTCATTGGTTTCATTGCATGCGTTAGTCTATCAAGTTTGAATTTCTGCATCAGTGCAACACATAAAAACATCTTAACAACTCTACTGCAATTTTACCTACTCAAAGATAACAAATGATCCAATTCATTCTGGATATCTTCAAATAATAACAAAGCACCATAATGTACATAATATTATTGCTTTTATTATTGCTCATATATCTAGCTATTAAAACATAAACATTTGAAAAATGATTTACACTTCCTGCACATTTAATATATATAGAGATCAACTCCATACCTCTCCTAAAAATTCACTTTCTTCTTCTCGGACCCGAGCTTGATCCCAAAGTGTAATCTCCAACATTCGTTCTCGAAATTCTCTCCGATGAACCGGAGAATAGACAAATGTTTGGTTCCATTTGGGCTCTAATGTTTTCTTCATGGTCTTTGTTCTTCGTTTGTTCTTATCACTATGAGGACATAAAACATATGAATTCAATCTAGTGCCACTTAAATATTTTAAATGATTGTTAAAGTAGTTTGAGTCCTTAAAAATCAAAGTTCTGGTTGGAAGCTAATCTCTCTCCTCGTGAAGATATCTATTTTAATTCGAGTTTTTCATTAATGGATCCAGCCGCCCAAGAGAAGATAGTCCATCAACTGACAACAAGATATATTTGCTATATTTCTACCCAAACTAGTGCTATTTTGAAGCTTTCTTGGATGATTTTAGCAAAATAAGGTTAAGAGTGATCTTTAAGGTATCTGAAAAAAATCTTTCAAACTGATACAGTAGTTTTACAATAGCTTTAATGAACTGTTATTGGCACCAATGACACATGCATACTTAACATTTCTCTCCATTATTAAAGCGTTTATATATACTGTATATATATATATATATATATATATATATATATATATATATATATATATATATATATAATCTCAAGGTATTCAATGTAGCCCCTTGCTACAGGAGAGGTCTCATGACTTGTATAATGAGAGCTACAAGCTAAATAGGGAGGCTATACACTGTTACATTCTGCAAGTGCTGTATGCCAGGGAAGCTTTCAAAGTAATGAATATGTGCATTTGTATTTGTTATCTTTAATTAAGATACTTTAATTACCTTCTTATAGGAGATATGCAACTTAATTAAAAGTTAACTAGTAGTTCAGAATGTACCTTTAATTAAAAAAGAATGTTAATAATTAGATATCTTAAAGTGAGAAAAAATAATTTAGCAACAAATCTTACACTTCTAGTGCTGAGAGATCTGTAAGGATTTGGCTGGGCAAGATGCTGCCTGTTACTCAAGCACTAAACAGGTTATGGAAGAATATATGTGCTGATATGTGTAGATACGTAGCGAGGTCACTGGGCAAGGGCCTCAGTTGCTGGCATGGAGCGCCGAAGGCGCTCCATGCCAGCAACTGAGGCCCCTCGCGAAGCGAGGGCCTCAGTTGCTGGCGAGGTCACTGGGCACGGGCCTCAGTTGCTGGCATGGAGCGCCGAAGGCGCTCCATGCCAGCAACTGAGGCCCCTCGCGAAGCGAGGGACTCAGTTGCTGGCGAGGTCACTGGGCAAGGGCCTCAAACCCTCGCAAACTTCACGTCGCTACTCAAAAAACACGACACACAAATTACGACACTCGCTAAATTTTACGAGGAACGCAAACAACGTACGAAACACGTTACCACACATTACGACCTCGCAAACATCGGACGCAACACGCCGACATACAAACATTTAAAACACAATACATACACACAGCACATACATAAAAACCTTACCTACACCAAGAGGGAGCACCCAGGACCTCAAAAATGCAACTTACACCTCGATTTTACTCGAAATAAAAGACTTTTGAGACTAAAAAAAAATCTAAGCGACAGAAAAAATGGCTGCCGAACAAAACGAAAACGAGGCTACAGCACTCTAAACTCGCAAAACACCACAACAAACTCGCAAAACACCACAAGAAACTCGCAAAACGCCACAAACCACCTACGGATATTCATACCACACAGTGCACACATTCAGCATGCTTACACAGCAGCTCCACACCACTAATGCTGCAGCAACATCAACACAGATTGCCAGCTCTTCATCACAATGCTTCAAAATAGGTACACTATATTCATTTAGTAATTTAGCTACCTTATTTCATTGCCGTCATTTTTTGACGGGCAATTCGCTAGTAATAAATATATTACAAAATATTTCCCCTCTGTGTATTATTATTCTTGATTTGCAAGGCATCCACATCATTTTGTGCACTATACAGAGGTTAAGTACAAAGTAAAAATGCAATATTATCTCAGGGCAAACGAATGGAGGGTCCTGTCTTACAGCTTAAAATCTTACGCACATAGTGCATTTTCACAAAGCACCTTACATGATTGTAAGCTCTCCAACTTATGCTCAGAGCCAAAAGAGATTGCTCTCTAATAGGACAAACCTCCATACTAACTTTTTTGTGCTTTATAGTTGCTTTTCCATGGGAGACTCACAGTGCTGTTTTCAAACAGAAGAATCCTTTACTACCCGACCCACATTACAAAAATAAATATAAGCAAATAACTCTGCTTTTAAGTACTTTACGTATATTAACTAATATTAGGTCAATATATGGGATGGTATTAATAACCCATGTAATGGCACCGATCTATTCGTAATTATGAACAGGGGTATATGTGCAAAGAGAATCCTTGTCTTACCATAATGCAAAAAAAGCTGAAGTTTATGGTCTACATTTCAGCTGAATCTTCTGATGCATAAAGTTAACCATTCAAAACATCTATTTTCCAAAAGTTTTTAATGTCAGATATTTTATACTGAATACATAAGTTAATTGGTACAAGCTTTCCCACTTTGAATATCATATTGTATACCCACACAATACTGCACATACCTACGATCTGGAAGAAAGTAAATTTTCACATAAGGATTCCTTGGTCTCCCATCTTCTCTTGACGGTAGATCCTTTGCTCCTAATATTGTGACATTTAGCTGGTAATCAACCTTGTCATACCAGAGCTTTATCTGTAAAGTAAAAATGGATATTGATTTACAGTGTATGCCAACATATAGTAGTTCTGTAATACCTTAGTCTAAGCATATGTTGCAAAAAAAGAAAAAAGGGTAAATGTGGAAATCAAAGGAATATATGTGAATTTATAACTCTACTCTAGATATTTAGCACACTTGACACAATAAACAAGATCTGTGTACTTTATAGAAGTTATATATAACATGTTTTCTACTGTACAAATGGTGTGTGTAAATAATATATATATATATTCATATTCAGGTTTTTATCCACTCATTCTAGCATTTGTCAGATATTTATTTTGGTTATGGAAGGAAAGTCACTTCATGCTACAAAGTTGGTGGACCAGTCCTGATGATATATGTATTTAGTTCAAAGCTAAAGAAAATTGAATTCCCCAATTTGCAGTATTGTCTACATATGGGACAATATGGACTCCTCCAATACAGTTTCATACTTATATTCTGTGCTATCCTATAACATGTGAGTGTGTTCAAGAAAACTCACAACATATTCAAGAATACATTTTTGCATCCTATCAGGCAAGAAAACATTAATTTGCAATTAAGAAACAAGCTCAAAATATATTTTTTAACACCGATACCCTAAACCTTTAGTGAATCCAAGTCGCCCATTCTGTCATGGAGTCCATAGCGAATTAACCAACTAAGACACCACTGAGGTCGCCCTTCTTGCTGGTTTACTTCCACCATGGAGAGAATTCAAGATCTGAAGAATATATCAATGGCCACTGCATGCAAGTATTTTATAAAGAATCCCTAGCTTTCATCATAGTGGAGAGCTTTTTATCTGGAGTAAAATATAACTGCCAGAAATGGTTATCTACCAGGTGACTACTTGTAATAAGAATGTCTTCTGAAAGTGCTTCAGATAAAAGTAAATTGATTGAAATTGATAAATAGCAGATAATGATTTACATCTTTAATTGCTATGTTTTAGGGACACATATAAAAATATAGCTGTGCCAAAGTAGATAATATTTAATGAGTGGACATATGTTTTGGATCTCCTAACCTAACTACACCCAAACATATCAGTGAACTTACAAGATCCAAAGGTTTATAATTTGGTAGAGTATGTGCAAATTTGTACAATATAATTCACTATGACACTATGATTTGATTAACTTCCGGTTTACAATCCTTGACACTAGCCACTTCAAGTGGAATGAAAACTAATATTGTCCACCTGTCACGCTCTACAATTTAAGAATTACTATTATTTGTAGATATGCATCTGAAATGAAAGCTTTCTAAGTCATTGGCTCTACCTGTATGGAAGTGGCTAGGGACGACTACTGGTTGAATCATATATGCAATATATGTCAAATTATTTGGAGAGAGTGTGTTTAGCTCAAATCAGTAGCAATATATAAATCACAGGAAGATGACACATTTAGTATATTAGACTCTGTATTCTATCATCTAGACCAGTAGTGGGCGACATGCAGCCGAAGGGCCACATATAGCCTTAGACATTTTCCATGTGCTTTTCAACAATGCACAGCCCATTTTATCTCTCCACAAACAACAAATACTACGCTCTTGTATTCCTGAACACTTCCCAAGATCTTTACCTCTTAACAATCAACCTCTAGCCCACAATGACTTTATCATTATGCTAGGAGTAAAATAAAAATGGCTTTCTTAGGGACATATACAAGTCACCTGTCACTGGTCTAGGCTGGGATAAGGACCAAATTGAATATTTGCGTTAGTTGGGTATGGGTCTTATGAACATTTTATATGATTTTTGTCATTTGCCATAACTTAGTTTAAAAAAACAAAACATTCTAACAGAATTAATGTGCTTTTTTTGTGTAAACATTCAATTTCACATACATTTATTACAGATATGTTTATTTATAGTGGTTTCAACGCTCACTTTTGCTATGGACATTCCTTAAAGGTTAAATTATAGTATTTAAAGAAAGTTTCTGACCTAAATTATAAACAACCTGCTTTTTGTTTTGGTTTTGTACACTTTTAATGTATTACTCTTAACTATGTTTTAACATTTCAAAGCCATGCTTGCTAACAGGTCCTTTTTAACATGAAGCTGTTTAAACAGTTACATTAAAATTGTCAACGAAAAAATTTAGTTTTGAGAAATGGAGACTGCAATGTGGCTATGATCTTAACCAAAGTGGCCTATAAATATGTGGAAAAATTGTAACCAATCTATTGGATTAGCAAGAAGAGTTTAGCAAATCTGATGCTGGACTACCTACTATAACCTTCCCCTATTTGTTATTCCTTTAGGACTTTTCATTTCTTGTGCTATTTTGAAGAGTCTATTACTTAAATCAGAGGGCAGATAACAAAACGTATAATATAATCAAAGCATCTAAATCTCTGGCGAAGCAGCATATTGGCTAAATAAATGAAGTCTTACATTTGTATAGTTATATGATACAATTAATATGCAAGAAGATATTGAGTTAATACAATTTGCTTAAAACTGGTGATTCCATTTTTTACAACCAATAATTAAATCTGAGTAAGTCTTATCAGTTTTAAAGAAAATATTATGTCCCCAAGCAGTGTTATGATATTTTTGATTATTTAACGAAAATATTAATTTTATAAACACTTCATGTAAAACCGATGGGTTAGGTTTTTCAATTATTCCATAAAATTAGGCAACGGAGCATCTTCTATTCAAGCTGTGAAAGAGAAAGCATAAAACAATGTCAAACTGTCCTTATCTTGCCCTTTGTGTCAGAAGACATTCATTACAGATTTGTGCCATTGAACTGCATTGAGATTTAGTAATAATCCCTCTGGTTTCATTTTTCTTTCACATGCCAGTCCACTGGCCAATAAACTAAATCAGCACTGTCCAAGTCCAGTTCTCAAGGGCCAGTAAGAGGCCAACTTTTTAATCCTTGTTTGAATAAAGGGTATGTCAGTAATTCTCAACTAAGTCAGAGATGGGTGGTCGGAGAGAGGGAAGATAATCTACAAAACACAATTAACTATAAAGGGTGCAGAGATCACTCAAAATACAGATCTAGTCTGTTTCCTGTTTTGTGGCTGGTATTGGATATTTTGTTTATTTATGTATTTACTTTATTGCTGGGCGAAGGAAGGTTACTAAATGGTTTAAAAGGACCACTATTCTTTTTTTTTGTTAAATGATACATAATGTAATGTGCAAAAATGTTTTAGAAAAATACAATTTAACTTGACAACCATTACAGGTATTTGTGCTGAAGGAGAATTGCCATTTTTAAGTGCAATCATCTATTTCTACAGGTAAGAAGAGACCTTGAAGTCTTCAAATACAAGCATTGGCAATGGTATCATCTGCACTAATGGAAATCTCTATTTCCATGGCCCCTACCTACGGAGAAATCAGATCAAACAAGCAGTTTAATCAGGGCAATGTATGACCACAGGAATTGGATAATAGTTTAAAAAAATACTGGCTAACAATCTGGCCTGTTGATGACCCACCTTTATTCTGAGTGAATCACATTACAGATCTGAATTCTAAGTGTCAAATTCATACAAAACAGAAAAGTCAAAAGGAAATGTACTTGTCTAACCAAACATGGCACGATAAAAGGCAAAACATATGATCCCTGTAACACCTACATGCATATATGATGTTTTTCTAAGAGTACATTTTTATATTAACAGGGTTTTAAGTTTCGATATAAATGCTTCATTTTTAATACTAAAGCAAGATTCATGAATTGACTTAATCTGTTTAATATCAAAGTGGCTCACCCTAACAATTGATAGATTTCTTTGAGGATACAAATCATAAGCCTTGATATGGTGATATAATCATTATCTTATATTGAACATATTCGATAATTATTTTTATACAACAAGTGAGTTAATTCATTAAAGAGGTGCAAAAGCAAAATACCTATATACATTGACTTTATAACATGCAGGGAAAATAACTGTATTTAGCTTTGCAACTCTATCCATGTTATCTCTATAACATAAAATAATATTTCACATGATAAGCATTTAAAAAAAAAAAAGAGGAACTATGACCATGAAGCAGCATGCACTGAAGTGGGATTTTAACTATTAAGAGGGAATAGTAGGTTTATTATAGAAGAGAGGCAATACAACTTGTACCTACACATTCCAATGGTAATATCCATAGGCTTGTGTGGAT
The DNA here is from genome assembly GCA_027410445.1 of Discoglossus pictus. NCBI lineage: Eukaryota > Metazoa > Chordata > Amphibia > Anura > Alytidae > Discoglossus > Discoglossus pictus. The sequence goes on from CM050166.1 coordinate 52,224,023, forward strand.
TTGGTCAGATGTTTAGAAACATTTATGCTTGTTGCCCATTTCCTTGCCTTGTTGTTGAGCCCATATAACAGTTTATTTCAACCCTTACCCATACACCAGTCCATCCCTGGCCCTTTTCTTTATCACAACCCAACTCAACCTCACTACCAAACTCAAAATGTAACCCCTAATCCTGAAAAACAACTTTCCCATAAAATATTATAATTTTTGATCAAATTTACCTTTGTAACAGAAAACACAGTAATAAAGAATTTGAATTGGTTTTGAGATTTCGGTGTAAGGTACAAATAATGTTGCCAATCTTTGACTACAGGAGCTGGTAAACATTGGAAAATGCAATAAGAAGCATGTTTGTTAGATAAAGATATTAACAGCTTTAAAGAGACTGTGGCCAACTATGTAGCATGTTAGCAAACAAAAAATGGACTTCTAATTTTCAATTGCTCTGTTAAATGCGGCATATTTATAAATGTATATATATTTATATATATATATATATATATATATATATATATATATATATATATATATATATATATATATATATATTTTTTTTTTTTTTTTTTTCTGTATGTTCCCTTATATATTTGCTGTAATTTTATATTTAATAATAAACGTTCTTTGTAGGTCGTGAGATACCTTCCTTGGTCTTTTTCAAACACTGTATATACAATGAGTCCACAAAGATTATGTGTGCAACTGGTGCACTGATTCAGAAGAAACAAGTTCTTTGTTAATTAATTCAAGGAATTTGGAGAAGACTTGTTCTTTGCTAAGTGGATCCACACATCAATTAAATAGAAACAATGACAGGTGACATTTTAGGATAATTTGACAAAGAAATGTGATTGATGAATTGTACCTTATATTTTATTCAATAAATGTACTTCTGGTTAGTTTTTTTTACAAATGTGTTTTACATACTGCTGGGAGGTTGCTTTCATTTCTAAATATATCAGTCCCCCCTATGCCGGTGGGACTTCTGCACAGCTCATTTTTAGATTGGAAAAACAGACAGAGTGAACAGGTCTGCATTGCTTGAATATTTTCTGCAGTTAAATCATTTTTATTAATAAAAATAGTATATGTTATATCTATATCAAATTTGTAGATGTAGCTACAAAATAAATAGTTCAGTTTTTTTAGTTGATTTCACACAATTTATGAACACATTTATTTTTTTTTTTACAGAGAATCCAAGGTGTCCAAGTTTTCTTACACTTTCTAATATTTTCCTTTCAGCGGACAAGAAGGATACTTTTGTTTTTAATATGTTCTATGTTTGTAAGAGAATGTGTCCAATTTAAGCAAACTCTTTCACCTAGACCTACTGGTTGAATTAATTTTCAGCCATTTTTGGAACAGAAATATGGATTTTTACGTAAAATTGCTATGAACGGATATGGTGATAGTTGTATTTAAGTTATTAATTTAAATATTGCTGGATCTATAGGTTTAAAAATGTTAGACTCCATCCATAAGTGAAAATATGTGCCCCATTCTACACAACCTTGATAGCATGTTTAAGGCAAATTCCTGTTAGAAACCCTTCTGAGATGATTACAGAGAGTCTGAAACAGGATCATTTTTATTATTGCATATGATATTGTTGAGAGAAAAAAAAAAATTAAATCGGAACATAATTTTCTTGTAACTTAAAAAAAAAAAAAAGTCTCCTTTTTGTGACGAAACGGCTGTCCTGTCTAGACTAGATCATTCTGCCTAGGACAAGGGCTTTCTATGTACAGGGCTCAAAGCCGTTACTCTGGAAAAAATATTAATTTACATTCTGGCAGGGATAGGGCTATATTTTTAATGCTCCATAACAAAACCTAGAAGCACAATACTCTTGCATGTCCTAATTTAAGGATTTAGCTATAGCTGCAATTTAGATCTTTGGTATGGTGTTTATACATACCATACCCTTGAACATTAGGGACGATTAGTAAGCTTTGGGACACAGACCATCCACTTATCCCTATATCAATCTCATTTTCATTATGTTTCAATTATTGTTGGGCTGGGTTGGCCAGGAAACTATTACACTGTTTTTAAAACTTGACAAATTATATATATATATATATATATATATATATATATATATATATATATATTTAGATTCAATAGAAGGTATCAAAGCCTACAGCAACATGAGCAATAATACAAATATATTTATAATAAGTGTTGGAAATGCCACAGTTCTTGCTTGTCTCTTTAAAGTTTAACTATTTGTTTTATTTGTTTTATTTCATGCAGAACTTCACAGGTTGCTCACAAGATGGTAGGCAAGTTGCTTGCAACACGCTTCAAAAAACATGGGAAAACGAACCAAATGTGAAGTTTTCCTCCAATGCATTTTCCAAACTAAAACAAAAAATTAACACACAGCTTTAGTTACTGTCAGGCAGAAAAGGCCTTTACCTGAACCCTAGGAACAAAAGGCGCTGTTCTTCTATTAAGGCTTTGGCTCTGGTAAGCAAAATTAAACAAAGAAAAAAAAGCAATAAAACAAAACCAAAAAAGACAACAAGCTGAAATTAAAAATAATTTTAAAGAAAAACACAACTATAGAAATGAACATCAATAGCAACAAAGTACACACCAAGAGCACAAATTGATTAACACATTTATAGGTTACAGTATAGAAGGAGGAGTGCTTTGTAATGCAGTTTTTCCAAGCTTGAGATTTGATAATGGTTTGAGTTAGCAATTAGGGCTGATATTGCTGGAGCTTTACGTTGATGTTAATGGTAATTATTAATTAGTAACAAGCAAAGGTGATTCATGCAAAATCGTATTTTTTCTTTTAAGACTCAGAACACCAGCCCTATCTTGAAGCAATATACAGTGTGCTGCACTCACCTTTTGAAGTCGGTACAATTGAAGCACCAGTCTATACTATTGCCATTGACTAATTAAGAACAATACACTAACTGAGGATATGAATTAAAACCGTTTGAGAAATAAGCAACATATTATAAGTGCTATGAATGTTTTACATTTAAACAATTACTATAGTTTAGGAGAAACATATGCTTGCAAATAAAATAACATGAGCAGCTATACAAATTAAGACAAGAGCTTAAAAGCATTTTTAGAGAAAAATCTTATTGTAAACTAGTAGTTTTTAGGGGCAGCTGTGGCTGTAAAGAACAGTGAAAATAATTTTGGATCTCAACTTTCTGTGCATGAGTTTGTGGTTGGGAAGGGTGGGGTGTCACATGAGAAAAAAATCACACATAAGTGTGGCCATATTCTCCAGGCCCACTGAACAGAAAAAATGGCATACTTCCCTGGCTTAAGGCCAGTATGCAATGTAGAATGTTGCGCATTATGGCAGCCCCTACACATGTGCAGCGTGTGCTAAAAGTAAGGTTTTCCCTTAAAAAAATATTTTACGCCCACTGCTTAAATGGCTGCTAATATTGTTTGTTTCTTAAATACTTTACAAACATGTGACTTTCTCCTAAACTACAAATGTCCATTAATCATTTCTCAAAAAATTCTACTTAGCGACAGTCTTGCATTTCAATTTGATCAGAAAATTAGGTTGTAAATTACGGTAAATGCAATCTCATTCAACAAATACAACAGTTATTAGCTATAAAGAAGAATTTACGAAAGTGTTCATTATATTTTTAGTTACATTTTGCAATCAATTTCCACTATTAAATGGTTATGGATTACTAAAGGTGATTACATACATATGATATATTTTCTGTAAACATGGATTTATCAGATTAGATATTACTATCCATAGTAAATCAAACTCCCAAAACTGTGGGCACATAGTTAATTATTTTTACAGCAGTAGAGCAAAGAAATTGAAGACTGGTAATGGCCATCTAGAGTGTTTCACATACCACTTAAGATTGTGAATGGTCTTAGAGGACTACTTGAATGTTTTTGAGGGATGTCATAGACCACCATCGTCAATTGTTGCTATAAAAAGTACACTTGCAAACTATTATTTGATTACGCACTGAATTTTATAATTTAACTTCACAATTCGTTTGGAATCCTAGTCCTTCCATGGATTACCATGGACTGCACATTCCTGACCCAACTAAAGAGTCCAGATACCTCTCTGTCTCACTGGTGAATCATTACAAATCTAAATATGAGTGTGTTAGAATTACTATAATGCTCCACACAAGAAATGTTATCCACTCAGCATTTACAGTTATCATGAAGGGCAGGGGAGGGCTGTAGTGGTAATTTTCCTATAGAAAACAGACTTTGTTTAGCAAATCACTTTAAATCCCCTATGAAGTTTAGTGAATGTTGGGGATAATGTTTCCAATCATGGGGCAGATCTACTCCTTATAAGCATACACACCTACATGTCTCTGCATAGATATTTATTTCACTGTATATAGAATTTGCTCTGGAAACAGTCATGAAGCCTGGGGAATTATGCTGTACCATAGGACCTGGGTTCGGGGGCCTAGGCAGAAAAAGGCCAGTTAGTCTAAATCTACACTTCAATGGCAATTACTATCTGTTACCCTCATGATAAATAGTAACCTCTCAGACTCCTGATAGTACTCGAAAAAAACATTACTGGATGATGTTAAATTCAGGGAAACACACTTTCACACAATAAAACTCAACTGCCTATTTGCTTTTCTTACACATTCAGTCTACTATAATACATATCAATTAAAGCAAAGGCCACACAAACATACCACATCTGCTAGCACTTCTACAAATATAACTCACTGCAAAAGAAGTAATGAATATTTTGGGCATACGAGTTTTCTCACAAGGTTTAGTCCTGTCTTCTAGAGCCAATGTACATATATTTTACCTCAACTCACATTCTTTTTACCCACAAGGTTCCCTTTCCTTTCATGATTATTCACTCATAGTGTGCTTCTTCAGATGTGTAGCCCTTTTGAGGATTCTGGACCTATGAGTGGACTACTTGGTTTTAGATATTAGAAAGCATATAGAAAGTCTTTTAAAGTAATTATATCTAAGTCTTGGTGGTCAAATCTTCTATTCACAAAAATAATTCCTTTTTTGGTCTCCACTTAAATCACGTTCAAGTGAATCAGAACCATTTATAGTTGCTATTAGTTTGTAATTCCTTACTATTGTTGCATATTTCTTGGCCAAGAGGCTGCTCCCATAGTGGATGACCATAACCACAGAACTACCTATTAAGGATAGCACGTTCTCTGGCTGAGCACCTCTATTGTTGGAATATGTATTGGCCAGACAGATAAGTGGTATGTTACACTTCTTGACTACGGTGTGTACATTCAATTAAGTTGGCCATTACAATTTTAGAGATACAGACTATTTTAAAAATATTGTGTTTAATATAGATTTTGAAGAGTCCCATTTTGTATAGTAAAGAATTTGATGTATTCTCCTTTTTCCCCTATTCAAAAGCTATATTTCTTGTTACGCAGTTAAATATATTTGAAGTTATTGCTAGCACATTGTCTAAAAATATGCTGTAACATGTATCGGTTCTTCAATTAATTAAAAATTTACACACTTGATATAATGGCGAAAACTTTCCACAGTCAGGGAGTTACCAGATTGACGGCATTTAGGTTAGCAAGGGATATTTTTTTTTTCTTCCCTTATGAGACAAATGGCATTGTTTCAATGTTGTTTTGTTCGTTTGCCTTCCTCTGGATCAATTAACAATCCACATATTACAAAGACCAGCGGAGATCTAAAAAGGTTGAACGTTACGGACTAAAAGTCTTTTTTCAACCTCAATTACTATATTACTATGTTTTAGGTTATATGGGGAACAAATACTAGGGTAAATTAAACTTGAGTGTGGCAATTATCTTGTAGATATTGTGAGATAACTGGAAGGACTGTGTAAATGTACCCCTTTAACACGTGTCCATATAAGTAAACATATATTTGATAACATTGAGACTCTAAGCTCTCACGTGAACAGGGTCCTCACTCCCTCCTGTAACAATGTGCAGTTGTGCTGTCTGGCCATATCTTTACCGCATTCAAATGTATGTCAGGTTTTATCCATGTGTTTATTGCACCCCTACTTACAGAAGACCCATACTTAAGAGCAGGCTCCCAACTCTTTTTGTATGAGTTTGTTTTTATGTTCCGTTTGTATTATAATTGTATTACACAACATTATTATTACCACATATGAGCCATTATAGTATTGTTGTTATTATTATTCAAGGATCCGAGTTACATACAAATCTGGTTTAAAGATGTTCTCAGGAACGTATCTCGTCCGTAACCCAGGGACCCGTACATCGTTCTTCTCATTAAATGTATGGCAGATAAATAAAAAAAATATTAAACTTCCTTGAAAACAACAGGAAATGCCTCTCTATGGATAATGAGTACTTAAATAATTAAATTTAATATGACAGACTCATACAGCCATATTCCGCCATATTTATATTTTCAAAGCCGTTTATTCTGTTTTTTTCCCGGAGTCTGTGGTTGCCAATAGTCATTGCAGCTTTTAGCAAACCGCCTTGCAGTCCTTGCAAAACTTAGTGAATCTAGGGAACGGACGGTTACCAAATATTGCTAATTATAGCAATATTCCTTCTTTACTTTAATAAAAAAAAAAACTTGCAAAGACATTTTCTGTGTCCAGTACCAATTACAGCTAATAATGTAATAATGGATTCTTTTATAGAAAGTCTCTTCTCACAACCAGAAGGAAAACTCCACAAATGCCCTTTACAAATGAATAGAAAGCACACACTGGTCAATTTATCATTGTGATGGGTCCAGTCTATAATTTTATTGTTCCTGACAAGTGCCTGTGATTAATGATTACACATCATTACAATGAAATGAAGGCTGCTTGTACTGAATTTCTTAACTCTTTACCTCCCTCTCAGTATAAGTCACTGTGCATTGGTCAAGGAGCATAGCCAGGAAGCTCTTGCCTTATTGGCTCTTTTTCTACGCTGACCTCTGACATTGTGATGTTTGCGAATTTTAGCCAGATTACTATTAAATCACCTTCTGCTGAATGGACATGAATTCTAGTTGTGCTAGTTTAGAGGGTCTCTGTAAGAGAATACTAAGTTAATTTAAAGTATGCAGTTTTTAAGAATTAAAAAAAAATAGCTAAGGCAATGTCATGCCCAGGGAAACCCCTGGACTGCAGCGTTAGTAAAATTATATGGGCCTGGACTGGCAACAGTTACATCCCACAGGATTCTCCTATGTACTGTATTTTCCCTGACACAGGGGATCATGGACTATGATGCTGGTCCCCTATGTGTTACAGTTCTGGGTGTATTGTTACATATATTTTTTAATGGTTCTGTTCAATCATGTATTATTATTTTAATGTATGCCAACTACATGTAGGTTGTTATAATATTATGTGGATGTTTGGTATGAAACTGCTGGTCTGTCCATAAGGAAGCTGAAACACTATAGGGGTGGGGTCCCAGGGACAAGGGGAACCAGAGAGGACATATGGGACATAAGGGGTCTCTTAGCACAGAAATAATTTGCCAACACATGAATATTTCCCTAGAAGATCAGATGAAAGGGGCCGGAGCCTAACAAGATAAGCAGGCCATGTAAGCAAAGATAGAGGGTCTCCAGTATTGTTCTACTTGAAGTACCACTGGAACGTCAACAACTTAGAATAAACTAACTTGCCCTGATAATTAGCTTACTGCACTACAGAGGTACCTAAAGTCCTGATATCACTAGATGTACAGGGTCTCTCAGTGAATCAGGGTAAGGCTATTGCTCATTGGTCTCTTCTGTGTACCTAAGGAGTGGGGGTTGTCGTGATGGGCCAGCCTGTGGCCAGAAAACTGTATAAATGTGACAGTCTAAATAAAGGTGTGACATTTTTGGGGGGCTTACAAAGTATGTGGCATTCTGTGCATTTTTCCTAGTATTCTTAGGGATTGTATGGTGTATCCAGTGGTGGAGGATGGCCACAGTCAGTGGCTATTGTGTTCCTGATATCCTGGTCTGTTGAAGCAAGCTCCTGGGTGTGTTACTTGGTTCTGGTCCATCTTCTGCTATCAGAGGTGTAAAAGGACCGCACAATTCTGCTGGATAGGTTTGAACCAGGTTCTTACAAAGTCCAATTGAAGTAACAGATTGTGGCAGGCATTAAAAATAAAGATTCAGAAGGGAGCAGCCTTCTTAGCATATGATGTATATGCCCTCTTTCTTATTACACTCCGCTATTACAATTTCCCACTCTCTCGTGCCATCCCCTACTAAAAAAGATATTTGAAATCTTTAAAACCTGCTTTTTAGCCCCATACAAAGACAGGTTTTAAAAGCCTGTAGAGATTATATGAAGGCATGGCAAGTGCCACCAATTACAGTTGTTCTATTGCTGTTTGCATAACTTGGGTGGCACCAATGAACATCTTTTCTTATTGCAGAAAATTATTTCAGTGAGTTATAATGGCTGAGTAGGATTAGATTACAAGCTTTCAATTTCAAAATCGCATCCTCAAAGCAAGTTCTCAAATTCAATCTGAAGATCTTGCTTTCTTCCATATTGCCAAATGTAAACTAATCTGTACAAGAAGCTCTTAGTAATTCAGTTCCTTGCAATTATATGTTTATATTGCTATTTTTAGGAGATAGTGCTTAACTTATGTTCATTAAGAGTGTTAAATACAATATAAGGACAGTAGGTAATTATGCAGGAGCTATGCATTCTGACTTAAATACATGGAGAAACCATGAATCTTACTTTGCAAACATTACAATATTCTTTTGGTATGACCAAGGATTTAGAGTAAGACTAACTAATAATATTTTTCATGGCATGGCGCTCATCATGCCATCATTATCTAGTTATCAGATGCCAAGCCATTGATGATAGCAGTGATGTAATGACATTATCACTGGTATTGTCACTAGCTCAGTGCGTACTGTTCTTATGCACTAGGCACACTAGATGTAACTTCTTTCTGGTACAGCATGAAAATCAATATATTTTTATAATGTCTGCTCACAGAAGGAATGATGATTTTGAGGTGACAGCAAAAAAGAAAAAACAAATAAATCAAAATGATGCATCAACTGAGTAGCTATGTTTAGTTATGATGTAGTATAATTTTTATGAAACAGAGAACTAAATGGGAGCCATCTCACTAACGAGGTACAAACGCTTCTATTTCTATATGGAGCCTCCTTTTATTGTTGGAGAGATACAACTTAATTATTGAATAACATAGGCATATAGGAAGATCTTTCCTCAAGAGTTAGAAACTCTCACCTACGAAACATATCTTACTGAGCTCACTAAACCTATTATATCAACCGATAATCTTAAAAATACCATTAACTGAAATATATACCTCATGTACAGAATGTACAGGATATATTGATACCGAATGTTATCTAACGGTAAGTATAAACTGAGGCTATAGACAATATAACATTATAGTACTATTTAATATACAATCTCAATTCATAATAACTAAATATAAAAATGTGATGCCCCTAATTAGGGAATTTGTGCAGTAATACAACTAAAAGAGATCTTAAAATATGCTAATACACAAGTAATTAATAAAACACAGCACTAATAATCCTGGAAAATATTATGTCTGTACAACTTGTAATAAATAAAGTCTTTAACGGTTTCATTCACTCGTTAGGGATTTGATCATATACCTACCTCCCTACTGGAAGAATCCAGTTTGGTTCAATATGAACTTATCCAGACTCCACATACAGAAAAAATGGAGACGTTCAAACCAAAAAAGAAATGTAATTTCCTGGCATATTCAAGGGGGATTTGTACACTTACACTTTTTTTCCCCAAACAGAAAGCTCCTTTCAGGTTTGAAGAGTTACAAATCAATTTTGGTACAAGTATCTGATATTTTTCATGATTTTTTTTAAGTTTATGGAAATTGTTGCAAATATCACATTGTTATGCTGTAATATGCTTTATTAACACAGTTAATAGCTTATTTAATTGTGTTTAAACAGTTTTAAAATTTTGAGACCTGTGTATGCAACACGATTCTACAACCAGAAAACATTATCACAAATGATACATTTAGCATAAGGGCCTAAAATATCCAATATAATTATATTTCTGAAAATTTAAATGGTAAAACAAAGCATGGCCAATTAAAAGAATAAATTGCATCAAACATCACAAAAGCAATATGGCAGCCCCCTAATGCAGTAAGCAAATTGAAATTTTAAAAAATATATATTAATTTATAATTTTATGTAATAGGGCTTTTATTAAGCTAGACAAAAGTTATAATTTTGGGCCTTGACCTGTTTTACTAACACAGAATCCCTTTAATATTCTATTCCCTTGGATTTTTCTAAATTCGATACCATTTTTCAAGAAGAGAAAATACTACTTTCTAAAATATTAAACTTGATGATTTGCAAGACTAAATTTCTCATGACATTTTTGAAAAATAAAATAAAATGACAATCACAAATCAAAATCTTGTATCCAATTCAATAAGATAAAAAAAAAGGTAACGTGCAATACACAATTATATTACGTACTGAAAGTTGTCCAGATAGGAACTGGGGAACATCTCGCAACATTCCTGGACTCATGGGGGATGTTACGGATATAGAGGGGCGATCCATTTTCTGGGATTCAAATGAGCTAGAACCTAGAATTAATTACAAACAGTATCCATGAGAAATGGGAAAACCGTCAATGTTCATAGCCTTTCTACATTGTATAAGAATTTGCCACAAGGGGAACATACTTTCAACTTCATAAACCATATTCACCAATCCGTAACACACCATCAAGTCCTACTTAATATGACTCAAGTGTGCCTTTAGTGTAAAGGCTTTGTGTGTCACATTACTTCCTCTTATTGCAGCAGTAGGTACCATGGGGTTGATACATAGAAAAAAAAGTTTGTGCACTAGAACATTTGTCAAAATTTGGGGACCATATCAAGCAGATCTGCTTTTCAGTTCTAAACATTTTTTTTTTAATTTTTTTTTACCGAGTGGTCCTACATGTGGGATACTACATTTGTATCTAGTTTGCACATATTTTACTGAAATATACATTCTTAAACAATCTGTCTTTCACATTTGGTAGTGCTAGGCTTAAAAGACCACTGAAATGCTGTAGGCAAGAGGAATCATTTATTTTAATTATGCAATGATCATTAATAATATTCAGTATATAGTGCAATATACAATAAGAAATTAATTTTGAATGGTTAGTGTATCAGCCTACAGCCTATAAGATCCTTAAGGGGAACACGTGGGGGTTTCTTGAGAGACTAGTCCAATGTGAATTATCACATTTGTTAAGAATATAACAAAGTTTCACCAACTGCTTCTTCAACAAATGTTTCTTGCTAAGTTAATCTTCTTTAACACAAAAAATCTCCAGATAACATAGATCATTGTGTGAATACACCTTGTGTCTTAAAACTTAAAGCTGCCTGCTAGAAAAAAAACAGCTCTCTTTCATTGACCTTATAGTGGGAGGAGGACAGAAGAAGCAGAGTCTTAACTTGAAAAAAAAAGGAATATTCAAAATTAAATATGAATTGTATTAATGGTCAAAGGCTAATTCAATTGTTAGGGTGCTATAGTGGTCTTTAAAAATAATAAGCTTTTAACATCTCTCTTTCTTCTTCAGAACTGGCCAGTTCTCAGGGATGATGCTGGCCCTAGTACCAGCTGTTGAGGACCACTGCAGTAGAACCAACTTAAACAGCAATCTTTTAAAAATAACTAGTCACATGTTTGACAGTTCCATTATTAAGATATGTATTTCCATAAACTACATTCAACTGATGTAACTTTTCTCTTCCATTTATTCTGGATCTCATTTCTGCCGTGTCAGCACACAACATCTGCAGCAGGTTCCGTATCACTTGTTTTCCTCCGTCAGAGAAAAGCACAGCTTTTTATAAAAGGAACGAAGATGTTATTTCTATTTCTTCTCTTGTCTTAGCAGCGGGCTTAGCATACTGTATTCAACATTTAATGTGAAAGGGCCACCACTATGCCCCATCAATCCGAGGATTTTAGTACATATCATCATTATAAGCAACATTTACATTCATAAATAAATATATTTTGAGAAAAAAACTCTTGCAATCTTCATTTGTTGGTGGCATAGTATGATATAATTACTCTCACCTAATTCAAGGTCACTGTTTTAATAGCAATAAATCATTGCATTTTTACAGAAACAGGGCAATCACACAGCTATTGATAAAATGTTTATTCCGCCTAGGCAAGAGATTGTATCAAACTCAACCAGGTGTAACAACAAAGGACTATGAAATAAATGTCAGGAGCATTATTTTCAAATATATTCTAACTTTCATTTTTAATTTCATTGTAGTGGATTGTTTTTTCATTGCTGCTTGTCACAGCGACTTTTAAATACTCAATGCCCTAAAAAACTTTAAACCAGTCCAGAGGTGCACAATGGAGGGTTTGGCCCCACCTCTCCACCTGTGAGGATTATGAAGGGTTACACAGGTGCCATGAAAGGTTGCTGAAAAGGAGTATAAACCACTAATTTCAATTGCAAAAGAGAACATTAAAAAGGAGGAGAGATAAAAAGATAGCAAAAAATGGGGAGGACTCAGTCTGGGAGGTATATTCCCAAACGTTTTATGGCTAAAGAAGACAGGTGTTGGCATGGTGGGTGGGAGGCAGGGCTTTTACCTCAGGATAGGAGCGCCCAGACAAAGATGTTTCTTCAGTCGGTACTAGATCACTATGCTCTGTGTGGATTGCCTTACTCATCAACTACAGTATGTGGTTTAGTTATACGTGTTTTAGTTCCATTTACACTCAAGGACAACTTTACTGCATTTACAATTCAGGCTCATGTTTGTTTGCATTGGCAAAAAAAAAAAATCAGTATGTAGTGTTAAACAAATACAAAATATTTTCTTGGCTTTTAAACTGTGTTTTCTCCTCATGCAAAGCTGTGTATCTCCTACTACCTGTGTCACCAGTGGTGTGGGCAATTCTTCCTGTATGATGGTCTAAAAATAAAGTCAGTGTTGGTTCTGCTTCAGACTGAGCATGCTCAGTAAAAGGCAATGGGGCTATTATGGCTAATGCACTTTCACTGTGGGGCAGCTGCAAGCATGTTACAAAAGAGCTGTTACCTCTGTGTAGGCAGTGGGGCAGAGTTAATAGTGTAATAGGGCATGGTATGTTATTCCATAGGACAAAGCTATCACCTTTTTAGAGTGGGGACTTCCTTTCAACCACATAACCAATTGAGCCAACCTTCCCCTCCAATTCTTTGATATGAAACCATCTTCATGTATTTTTCCTTCCAACACTTTTATACCAGCAGCATATTAAAATATTGTACAACCCCCTATTCTGTCTCCATCAATGATGCCCTGTATTTAATGCTTCCCATCATCCTAAAGATGTGCACTCTCCTTATGACCATCCACGAATGGGAAGTTGCCACACATTGTGAGGTGAGATACTCCTCTGATGAAAAAAAAAAACTAATGTACCCATTTATGGTTTTTAAAATAAACCCATATGAAAAGCAGTAACTTACTGGATTCCAGTTGTGCATGTGTGCTATCAGGGATTCTGGGTATATCTCTGAAAAGAGAAGCAGCACATACAGATAATAATACATTCTATAAACAATTCAGATGAGTAAAGTACAACATCTTCCAATATCATTACCGAAAAAACGTCTCAAGAGCTATATGTTTATAAAATATTAATACAGAAAATATTATAAAGGTAATATATTATTGTGCTGTTTATTGAATGCACCAAAGAGGCACCAGACAGAACATTAACTACCTCACAATAAATTTATACAATTATACTGTACATGTATAATTTAGATAGTATCTTTAGTTTCAACAAAGTAAAGCAAATAATGCATACTTCCAACTAATGTATTAGATTGCCTTCAATATTGGTATTTTATATTTATATACATTTATATATATATATATATATATATATATAAATATATATTATATTATATAAACTAAAGCTTAATCATTTGTGTAAGCGAAGGTACACTGAACAAACTAGATTGGCTATTGATCATAACGGACATTGTGATATCCTACCATTAGGTACACTGAACCTTTCTATGTACAGGGTCATCAAGATATCTTTGTAAAACATATTTACCCTTCATACTAAAATATTTCTAAATTATTCATATATTTTTTCAAAATTATTTATGTGTCCTAAATATACAAACTATACATTTCTTTGGAAAGTTTACTAAAAGCATAAATGATTATAAAGTATACAGGATAAATAGAACATATATTAATGGTTTGTTAATTAACCGCGTTTGTTTCTTTATAAACAGAATTACACCAAATCAGTCCTATCACATACTCACCCTATGGGCCTGGAGACCACTAATTCTACTTGTGCCTCAGGTTTGGATTCTAAGATAATGTTGTAAACTTCCTCAAATGTGGCACCTTGCAAAAACCTCCCATTCCATTCTAAGACTTCATCACCTAAAAACAAAGTATTTACAGATCATGAGACAGTGAACAGTCACACAGGAGGATGGCCATGCTTGGAAGAATTACAATCAACAACATTGGAGCAGTTGACAAAGCAATTCTAGGGTCATCAGGGAGATGTAAAATACCGTAGAGTGTGTGTGAGTGAGTGAGTGAGTGTGAGTGAGTGTGCATACTCTTTAAGATGAAACCAACTTCCTGTTGGGATGACTGCGTCCCTTTAATCCAAAGCTATGTTCTAAAACACTGACCACTGAGTAAATTGAAATGTACTCAAAAAGGCTTTTTTTTTTTTTACATATAACAACATCAGAATATAAGTTACATTTAATGGCCTCTATTCTATGGCTCCCATAACAACTCATGTAACTATGGAAGTTTGAAAAGCAAATTTGAGGAGCTATTCCATGGCTTCTAAAAAAAAGAATCCCTGCGACCTCTTTGGAGGTGGGTATACCCTGGGATTTCCCCTCAATGCTAAACAGAAGGAAACTTTTTGGAACAGAATCACAGTTCTTTTCCTGCACTTGTGATTCTTAAAATGTTACTTTTATTTATTTCAGTAAAATGGCATTGCTATAGCATATAGGACAACTCACACAAACAAAACTTTTAAAATCAGGATTAAGTTTAATTTCCCAAGGAGGAGGGAATACACCTTAATATGACTTATTCCAACTCTCCTTGTTACCTCTTACGTAAAAAAAAAAATATATATATATATATATATATATATAAAAACCCATCAATATTTAATTCCCCCCACCCCCAATGACTGCTACTCCTTATGAGCCTGGGTATCGCCCAGTATTCTTCCCTCAATACCCATGGTGCCATAGGACACCCTTCACCCCAGCCACTGTGCTCTGGGGTGGGTTTTCAGGACACCCATGGTTATAGTTTAGATGGGGGAAACCCAGGCTCATGGGGGTAGTGGGTATTGAGTGGGAGGATTCCAAGGTATCCTCTGGCCCATAGGGGCAGCAAAAGGCAGTGAAGCAATCCGACACAAGATCTGAATCATCTTGAGTAAACTTCGGGGAGATTGGGTATCAGTAGTGGAGCGATGTGATAGTCGTTTTTAAAATACCGTATTTTTCGGTAGATAACACGCACCTAATGTATAACGCACACCCCAAACTTTATTAACAATCAGCAATTTTCGGTAGATGACGTGGACCTACTGTATAATGCGCATCGCAAACTTTACGAAAATACATTTTCATGTACAGATAACGCGCATTGCGCTATTAGTAAAGTGAGGAAGTACAGACTTTTACTGACTGAGGACCACAAGGACAAAGGGGTGTGTTGCTTGAAAAGGTACGTACACATTTCTTGTATTTAATGAAGTTACATCATTCTGTACATCTTGAACTGTATGGATCTATCCTGTTATATGTACGCTTGGGAAGCGCTCCAGCTGTCTCTCTCTAGCTCAGATACAGCATATCACCTTCCAGCAGGTCACCCTCCTCCAGCTCTCTCTCTAGCTCAGTCCCTGCATGTCACCCTCCAGCAGGTCACCCTCCTCCAGCTCTCTCTCTAGCTCAGTCCCTGCATGTCACCCTCCTCCAGCTCTCTCTCTAGCTCAGTCCCTGCATGTCACTCTCTAGCAGGTTACCCTCCTCCAGCTCTCTCTCTCTATCTCAGTCCCTGCATGTCACTCTCTAGCAGGTCACCCTCCTCCAGCTCTCTCTCTAGCTTAGATCCTGCATGTCACCCTCCAGCAGGTTACCCTCCTCCAGCTCTCTCTCTACCTCAGACCCTGCAGGTAACCCTCCAGCTGTCTAGCTCAGATCCTGCATGTCACCATCCAGCAGGACACCCTCCTCCAGCTCTCTCTCTAGCTCAGACCCTGCATGTCACCCTCCTCCAGCTGTCTTTCTAGCTCAGGCCCTGCATGTCACCCTCCTCCAGCTCTCTCTCTAGCTCAGATCCTGCATGTCACCATCCAGCAGGATACCCTGCTTTCATATGTATAACCTTGAATGGGCATTTTTTCCCAATTTTAGACCTTTTTGTATAGATAATGTGCGTGTTATCTACCAAAGAATACGGTAGTTACGGGACAGGCACCCAGGGCTTAGGATATTGGGGACATTTTGAGCACAGGAAAAGACATTTCTTATGGGTTAGATTTACGTGTGTGAAGTGATACCTTTGTAGTGTTTTAAAAGTGAACTTCACTCATTTTTTTCTTATGAAAGCCATTAAATAGAAGCCAATGTCACCTTTGCAAGTATAGATGACAATACCAGTTCAGCTGCATCCTGCAAGTGATTTTGGTTTTAGTTTGCCAACGTCTGGATAAAGTAAGAAATATTAACCATCCTGTTGTTGTGGATGATGTCAACCATATCTTGCTAATCTATACATTATCCATGGGAAACATATAAGAAATTAGATCATCCTGATATTATCTGAATGTCAATATCATCCATCCCAACAAAATGGGCTACCCTAGAAAAGTTTTAAATTGATAAAATTTCAGATACATACGACATCTCTTTCTTATAATAACCTAGATAATGTTATTGCAATGTACAGTGATACTTTTTTTTTATTAAAAAAATATATATATGTTTTTTTTATTAAACAAATATTTAATTTGAAGTAACATGCTTTCAAAAGATGCAACTCTTTGTATCAAGTCAAAAGCAATTCCGATTAGACATTTCACATTATGCCTTAGTTACCTAATCTAATCAATATTGCTTTTGACTTGAGAAATATAGTTGAACCCTCAAGAACTCTGCATGCTGAAGAAAATGTTTCACTATATACTGCAATATTATTATTATTCATCTGTTTTACTGGACCTTCTTATGAGGCTGAAATCTCTACTTTCTTAAGTGTATGAATAAAGAAAAAACAATTTACAGTTTGGGTAAAAAGATGGTATTGCATTTACATTTCAGTGACATACAGAAACAGTGAGATGATGTGCATGATTTGGTATAAAAATGTTAAGCAGTGCATAAATATTTAACTGCCTAATTCTTGTAATTGCTATAGATGCACATAACACCTGGTGCAATGCAGTGAATTTTACTCTAATTGACTAAAACAATTAATGAAATGGGTGGAATGTGAATAATACACTGCAGTTATTTTAAGAGAAATTGCTAAAAATACACTTGAAATAATTAAATTTGCTCTGTTAGACATACATGTGTGGAATAGGGGATGAGTAGAAGCGTTAACCTAGTGGAGGAATCACAACTGACTTACGCAAATCATGCTATGATATTATTTTACGTACCAATACTACATTGGGAGTATGCGTAATTAATTATTACATTTTCCAGATCTGTGTGACCTACATAAGTTATGAGTTCATGACGGTTAGTGCACAATGGACAACAGCCCCAATCTCACTGCTGGGAAGACAACACACAGTATCATGACGGCCTTTGGCTTTCAAGCCGGGCAATAACCTCAGTGGAGATCTCTTTATACTTTGGGAAATTTACATATGACTGAATTTGACCACTTGTGTTATTTGACTCCAGGTTTAAATATGCAATGTTGTGTTACACAGAGGGCCCCCACACTCATTTACACAGAGGGCCCCCACACTCATTTACACAGAGGGCCCCCACACTCATTTACACAGAGGGCCCCCACACTCATTTACACAGAGGGCCCCCACTAGATTACACAGAGGGCCCCCACTAGATTACACAGAGGGCCCCCACTAGATTACACTGACAGGACTGTTGAAAAGTAAGCAAAATTTGCTCAAGTACATTTTTTATTTTCATCATTTGATGAAGTGGTGAATAGAGTCTCACCAGAATTGGTTACTAATTATCTCCCATCATTTTTCAAATAAATTCACAGACTTTTAGGTTGTAATGTGTTTGAAAGGCACAGCTCTTGGTAGAATATTTTGTGTCATTTCAACACTGGGGTTTATTTTCAATCTATGCTACAGCTGTGAATAGCGAAGAGGACATACCTGGACGAAGATGTCCCACTGTGTCTGCTAGACTTCCTTTCTTCACTTTGGTGATAAACGCACAGAGTCGCCCTGACTCCGTCATCTTACCACCTACAACCTGTTAATATAAAAAAAATTGCAAAACAATATTTTGAACAAGCCTCTTACAGCATTTTCTGGGTATGGTGGTTGTCAAAAGCAAAACATAAACAGTAAAGGTACATCACTTGGGAAGTAAAAACATATCATAATAACTGTTTAATCTTGTTTGAGTTTTTTTTTTAATTTAGATATTAACGTTTTGAATTACACATACAGTATATTGCATATTCATGTATGTGTAAGAGCAAGAGTTAATCAAAGGAAAAAAGAGATTAAGTAAAGAAAAGCAGAGACTAGAGAAAAAGAAGAAGAAAAAAAAAAGGGTAGGATGGGTGGAATATATAGCCATGGTTGCCCTGAAAGATTACCCATCTTTATTATTTTATTCTTGAATCTATACCATCCAACCGAAAGGCCCAGGTGTCCCAAGCATGAAGCCCATTTTCTATGTGTAGAGTCAAGGTCGGCTGAGATAATGCTCATGGAATAGATACATTTCACCAAAAATGCACTATATGTAGGGATCGTCGACTTCCAGAATTTGGCTAGTATAATTTGTAATGCCAAAAAAACTTGATTTGATAACAGTTGAGCTTCTTTGCAAAGACCCTCTATAGGAAGGACTAATAGAGCTTCCTCCCGCCTTTGGGGAATCTTGTGACCCCACAAGCTCTCCAAAACATGACATGGTATGGTACAGTGGGCTTTTCTTATTATTATTTAAGTTACATAGCTAAACATACAGAAAACTGGTTAAGAAAATTTGAAATGACTCCTGCAGTAGTTTTTAATTCCAAATATGGTGACTAGACAAAAAAATTAAAACATCAAACTGAAAACTCTATAACTAAATAACTGTACCAAGTGGGTAATTTACTAAGCACCTCAAGTGCCTCTTATATCATCACTTGGTTTACTATGCACTATTTTAGGGGGAAAGGCCCTTCTTGACTCATCTCAGGTGACAAAATGCTTAGTTAAATTCCGCTATGATGTGTAATTACAATAGTATAAGTACATTGTCTTCATACTTGAAGGGGTTAACATATTCTGCTGATGAAGGGGTTAACATATTTTGCTGACATATAGCCTAACCATAATATGTTCAAAACATTTCTAGTTGTTCTGAGAAACAGAAAAACACCTGATTATCTGTCCTTGCAACTGACTAACATGAACTGTAAGTCGCCTCTAATATCCGCCTTCTTAGTAGAAGTATATAACCTATGCAATGACGAGGCAATAAACGGAATTAGTACTGAGACTGATTTTGCGCGTGTTACTTCCAGTACGGGTTCCCCAGAATTCTGATTGGGCCCTGTGTTTCCAAGCTGCAAACTCCTGATTAGGAAGTCCCAACAATACTGTTAAGAATATTTTACCAGCTATTTAGACTCTTTTCATCTATAAGTTAGAATTAACTTCCAATTTCTTATACTCCCTAAAATGCACTGAAAAAAATGAAGCCAAATATGAATTTTTTGACCAACTCATTTGTTTAACAGTTATTGTTTATGTTGTAATTCTTTCATTTGAAGCATGAAAAAAATTATTAAGGAATTTTTTTAATGACCTATGTTTTTAAAGTTTTGAGTTGCGTATTTACTTTTATATATTATTAAGAAGTGCTTAAAAGCTCTGTTTTTACTGCATAAAATCAAACAAATATTACCTGCTTGGGTCTGCCCTCCAAAGCTCATGAAGACACAGATTCTGCTGTGCAGTGTCTTGTACTAACGAAATCAGTGACCAACTCTCAGAAATATGATGCTGTGATGACACTGCGCATCCAGCCCAACAGCGTCTGCATACGTTGCAGTGGGCAGACCCGTACAGGGACTATATGTTTCATTATAAGCACTTCTTAATATAAATAAGTACATAAAAGTAAATATAGATAAAAAGGTATATTATATATATAATAAAACCCAGAAAACTTCCATATCCCTTTAAATAAGGTGGCTCTAGACTTTAAGTCTAGGAAAGTCTCAGAGATAGGTTTGCAATCAAAAGGAACTAGAGATTAACATAATAAGGATATTCTATATACATTTTTGGGAGAGACAGGAATATTTGTGGGTCCTATAGAATAAGATCTGAAATTTAGCAAACAAAAAGAAAATAATTTCTTGCTCCAAGTGGTCCTTATATCATCAAATATTTTGAGTGCATTAAATAATTTCTTTAGGGTCCTGTAGCCTCGTTTTCATTTTTTTTTGGCGGCCATTTTTTCTCTCGCTTAGGCGATTTTCGGGTGTCTAAATTCTGTAATTTGGTCTAAAATGGAGGTGTAACTTCACTTGCAGAGGTCCTGGGTGCCCCCTCTTGCTGTGGGTAAGTTTTTTATGTGTTTGTTGTGTGTATTTATTGTGTTTCTAATGTTTTCAGGTTCGCAAGGGTTGGCCGTCAAAGTGGTATCTTTGCAAAGTTGTAGTGTTTTTTTTTTCAAAATCCCGCGTCTCATATTTGTTTATCGTAAGTCCGTAAATGTTGCGAGGTCCGCAGTTGCTACGCGAGCCCGCAGCGTTAGCAACGACCCGCATGCTCACAACTAAATATGTGTATTTATATATGTGACGAAGTGCCCTTCGCCACTTTGTCTTGGAGAGGACTGTTTGCCAGCCTCCTGCCCTGCGACTATGGCCCTGGGACATATTGCCCTTTAAACACAGTATTCGGCCATACCAGAGTGTATGTCACTCATTCTGGCCCTTTACATACAGGGGGGTCATTCGGTACTTGCCCTGTGTGAACCATGATACCCCAGATAGCTATGCCATGGAGCCCATTCATATAATGAAAGACTATGGGAAAGACTTTAGCTACACGGCAATTGAACTGTGTGAATAGGATCTGAGCACTATTCGGTAGTTTTGTGCGCTCAGATCCCAGCTATCTGGGGATAGGTGAAATGTGAGTAAATGTGAATTGCAGTAATGCTGATGGGTTGTCAAACTAGAGAATTGACCAACAAATACTTTTGTCCGGACATCCCCAGGCCGATCCGTTGGGATCAGACCGTGTATGCCTGCTTATGGTCACGGGGGAGGTGTGTAATGGAACCCATCACTGTTTTACCCTGTTTTATGGTTATTTAATTCTTGGTTAAAATATGATCCTACTGTTATACTGTATGTATGTTGGTTTATGCTCTGCAGAATATTAGCCCAGACTATTGCAGACTTTGGCAGAATGGATAATCCTATTACAGAGACTTCTCATAAGATAAGGAAGTCTATTGTATAAAGTGTTGTCATTCTCAGACATAAGAACAAAGAAGGATGATCTAATCCATGTCTGATTGTATCAAAGTTGCCAGGTAGCCTCAGGGAGGTGTGACCCACCTATTGTCCCTATATGTGTATTGTGTGGCCAACTATGGGGGATATGTGAAATGTCTGTGTGTTATGTGTAAAAGATACTTTTACTAACTTTTGAACCCCTGGTCTGATTCAAATGTGGCCCCAGGGTTAACAGAGGAAATGTAAACCCCCACTGACCCCCACGTTTCCCTGGCTACTGAGCCGGAATATGTCCCAAGTACCCCAGCAGAAGAGCTGTCAGCGGGGCAGAGTGCAGTCGGCCTCTGCCCTCCCTTTGTCCCTTGTACAGAGCAGGATGTCCTGCAGGTTATACCAGCAGAAGAGCTGGCATCAGGGCAGAGTGCCGCTGGCCTCTGCCCCTCAAGTCCCCTCAGCGTGTTGCCCCATCACCACAGCGAAATATCCAGGTGCAGTAACGGTTTGTTGTGGGTGGGCTGCTCTTGCACTTTGTTGTTGTGGGGGGGCTGCTCTAGCACTGGTTTATTGTGGGTTGGTGGATCCTCTAACGGAGGCACTGACCAACAGAAGGTCAGGTGCCTGGTTAGACTTCCCCCCAAAGGGGAGATGTGTGACGAAGTGCCCTTCGCCACTTTGTCTTGGAGAGGACTGTTTGCCAGCCTCCTGCCTTTTGACTATGGACCGGCATTTAAATACTTTATTTTCCTATGCAGAAAGACTTTGGTTCCATGGCCATTGAACTGTATGTATGTGGTCTGAGCGCCATTCAGTAATAATGTGTGCTCAGACCTAAGCTATCTGCAGATATGTTCTGGGTTATAAAATGTTGTTATTATATCTGTAAAAATATTGTATTGTGTGGTATGAATCAGACCAGGGATTCAAAAGTAAGTAAAAGTATCTTTTACACATAACACACAGACATTTCACATATCCCCCATAGTTGGCCACACAATACACATATAGGGACAATAGGTGGGTCACACCTCCCTGAGGCTACCTGGCAACTTTGATACAATCAGACATGGATTAGATCATCCTTCTTTGTTCTTATGTCTGAGAATGACAACACTTTATACAATAGACTTCCTTATCTTATGAGAAGTCTCTGTAATAGGATTATCCATTCTGCCAAAGTCTGCAATAGTCTGGGCTAATATTCTGCAGAGCATAAACCAACATACATACAGTATAACAGTAGGATCATATTTTAACCAATAATTAAATAACCATAAAACAGGGTAAAACCGTGATGAGTTCTGTTACAATATATATATATACATAGTTAAATGAATACAATGGAATCAGAAGATGAGGGGTTGTATTTACTTGTGTGCCATGATGTAGATGAACTATCTACACAAAAAACAACTTAATACAGGGATGAAATTATGAAATGACTTGCACCGCTCAGGTCTAAATAGGCAAATCTGAAATGTTAATATCTGAACTTTTTTGGATTGAACATAATTGACAACGAAGAGAAATGCAGTTGGAAAGAAAAGAAGAAGTGATTAAAAAAAAGAAGAAGTAGAGCAATAGAAAGCAAAGTAACTAGATTGGACAAAGAGAGGGTACTTGTCTGAGTAAGGCTATTAAATGATATTTTCAGTACTTTTGTATTAATGTATATAAAATATATTGACATTATTGCCTTTACTCGCAGAGAAATTTACCAGTTTATTAAAAGTAATTTAGTACTTCTTGTCTTAATTCACAAGTCTCAGACTTTGCCTGTTGGCTGACCTTGTCTCATCAAACTGGAATCATCCTTCAATTAAATAAATATCATTTTTCAATTAAATATTCTACCAAATTGTATAAAGCCGATTATTATAGCTCAGAATGAATTGTGCTCCTATAATCCATAGTTACAGTATTTTATTAGAGCCTAAGCTGTACATTTGAGGCAAAGCCAATGTCATACTGAGAGAACAATATTGAATTTAAGATGCCTCTTGTATTTTTCTCAAGCTGTTAATAGAAATGAGGGTCATACATACTGGGGGGAAATTACTAAGCACTTTCTCAACTGAGATGAGATGAGAAGAGCTGATATAACATCAGAAGGGGTGTTTTTCCCCATAGGAAATAGTGCATAATAAATCAGGAGAGAATGTGAGATGCACGTGGGATAATTAGTAAATTCCACCACTCTATTGTATATACTATATCAATAAATACAATATCCATACATCCATCTGTGTGGGTGCACGTGAAAAGAACTAGAGAAATAGTGACTCTGCCAGTTTGACCAGCAACATCTCACACATGAAGCTTAAGAAGGCCAAGATATGTTTTTGTGGCTGGGCCATTCTTTTGGATGGGACCAAGCTGATGTTACAGGATAATTCTCTTCTGTGTATAGCATAGTTAAAGTGACATGGAACGTTTCTGGACTTAACTAGGAATATAATATATCTATATACACATAATGTATCTATTTACTTTATTTTATTTCATTAAGAAGTGTTTGTTCTGCCTAAATTAATTCAATTGAACCTGTTTAGTTCTGTCTTTGTAGCTCATGACTACACAGACTGTGAAGTGCAGTTTCAATTTAGCCAGTCAGTGACTTCTTTCAAGGAGCATGTTGCGGAATCTTGCCACTGATTGGTTAGTATGAGACAGCCCAACCCCCATTCTTAGACGTACACGGTCTTCATGAGCAGAAGGAAGAAACCAATCAGGAACTATTAAGAAAGTAGGCAGAAAAAACAGAGCTTCTAATCATGTCTTATAAAACAAAGTACTCTAACGTAAAGCGATGTATAGGTGTAAGAACTTTCTAATATAATCAAGAAACCCTTATATTTCTCTAAGTTTAAAAATGAACTGTGTTTTAGTGTTCTCAGAAAGCAAAGTCATGTATGTATTTTCGAGTGCATATTCAACGGTTTATACATTTAAGTATAAACAAATTATATAAAATTATAGCACAGAGGTTAGTGAATTTCCCCATTTGGTTTTGATCAGATTCCCAGTATTTCTGAAAGCTGCAAAATAGCTATTTTTGACATATATTTTACTTTAGACTAGTGTTATCCTCTATAGAAAAAAAAAAAAGTCACAAATAGTACAAACATAATAAAGAATTTTGCCACAAAAATGTGTGACCAGATGATATCACAGCTCCTGGGATATGTTTAGAGCGGCACAAAAGTGCAACTAATTGGCACTCACCTTTAATCCAAGCATTGCTCCAGAGTCACGGGGAACACTTCCATCTTTCAGCCGCTTGTTTAACAAAATGCGGCCAATTAAACGGTCTCCATCTTTGGACGGCTGCCAAGTAACAGGGTGCTGGGTTGGGGATACAAGAAACAATGAGCTATCACTCTACAGAGAGGAGCACACGGAGGGACAATGAGGGTCATTTAAAGACTGTGGTGCAGTTGTGAGGACACAGAATGTTTATACGCGGAGGACACAGGGGTTAGTATTGCTATAACTCAGCTTCTTACTAATATAAGGATATATCATCTAATAAAAGGAGATATTGAATACTTTTGGTAAAAGTGGATTGTGTGTTTTGTGCCTTCATCAGATGACTGAATATGTAGCCCATAGATATAATCCGTGATATTAATTATAGAACAATAACTTTTGCTGGTAATAAAGAAACACTGTAGTTCATTTAGAAGTAAAAGCTCATAGGTTTGCTTGTTGGGCCTACAATATTAAAAACAGTTTACAGATTAAAAAGTAAATTAAAAGTTAATACTTTTTCTTACTTTTGAATGTGTTCAGCTTATACCGTCCTCTAACAGTGGCAGAGGGTATCAAGGGTATGGCCAGCTCTGCCTAATGGCTGGGCAGAAAAAAAAAAAGTCTGACCAGTCAGACATTAGTTCAGACTTGGCATGCTCAGTAAAGGGGGCAGGGCATTGCTGGCTCATGCACTGTAATTCGTATTTGTACAAATTATACTAGGCAACTGCAAACAAGTTACAGTACAGTTGATGTAGACAGTGGGGAAAGTGCTAATGATGTCATGGGGCAGAACTAGTTACCTCATAGCCTCGCCTGCTTCAAAGCTCCATGATGGCCAGGTAGAGCTGGCCAAGCCACTGGGCTTTACTTTTAAATGCACTACAGTGGTCCATAATCATATCTTGTGTCTATGCCCCTATCTTAAAGTGACCATTTGAAGCCTGTAAATGCTACATTAGTGCTCATACAATAGGGATTAAATTGTTTATTTGCTGAACAATTAGAAATAACATTAGCATTTGAAGAAATTTTACTTTTAACGTTATTTCAGGCACCAGCAGAGCTGTATCTCTCCACCCCATATTATCCTGGGGTAGTGGGAGGACCTGCCCAGGAGGCTATCCTAATTTATTTTATTTTTTTATATCCAGTTCAGGTTTGCCTACAGTAGGGAACAAGAGAAGTAATGACCCAGGACAGGACACATTGGCAGTTCCTCTTCCAACACCAAATTGGAGTGGATATCTGCTGCAATCTGACACATTTAACTTCAGATGTATATTTTAAATGTTTTCTTTAAATATAAATTTTATTGCTAATAAGTTAATAAATTACTTCATGAATGAACGAAATCCCAATGTATGAGCAACATAGTGGTTATTTAAGGGCAGGTTATGAAAATATAAAGGAGTTACATGGTCACCCTAAAATAATTTCTACTCCAATGTAGTGTAGTGTACAGCCATCAGTATACGGTACTAATGTATGAAGATTCCAGTAAGTTTGGGGCATTTTTAGCTCATTTTAATTTGCTGAAATATTGCCCTACTGAATTGTTCATTGGAATGAAAGATATCCTGAAGTGCCAAGAGAAATCTGTGTCTGGCTCCTACTTCCTTCATTATCTGTAGTGTACTGTAAGTATTTTGTTATAGAACAGATGTAAACTGGTTCTTACAAATGATGCGGCTGTGCTGTAATCGTACACGGATTAGCCACTGTCTCAAGACACGCTTAATCTGTCTTGATTCACAAGTACATAATAGAAAGTGTCTAGAGAACTGCGACACATTTTAGCTGGAGAATCGGCATCAATAATAAAACATATGTGTGTCAGCAAATGTTTCCCATTGTGACTGCAGAGTTCTTTGAATGATCCTCATTGCATTTCATAGTTGATATTAACAAGAGCAAGCGAGATGCAAATGGAGAGCTGTGATTGCACGATCATTGTTTGCTTTTCACTTCTCCACAAGGTGTCAGACACATGATCCTAGATAAGAAATATATGGAATAATCTTGTCTGCTAGGATCGTGTGTCAACGAGTAAAGGCCCAAGTCTACTACTAAATAATACTACTCCATAAGGAAAATTCTGTTTAATTAAAACGAATATAGGGTGTCATTTAATTGCAGATTAACATAGTTTAGGTAAAGGATATCTCTTAGTCACAGAGGATTGTCAACGACACATTAACATCCAGGCGGCCAACTTCTTAAAGGCACTTCACCCAAAGAGTCTCTGCCCCAGTCTATATATATATATATATATATATATATATATATATATATATATATATATATATATATTAAAAATCGTGGGTGTAAATTTGTACTGCTGGCTCCTAAAATGTTTTTTGAAAGTATAATGCATCTATATGAAGGGCTCCAAGATCTGTAGAAACAGCTTGCCTTTCTCCTAATCTTCTGTATAATCTAGATTACAAAATAACTGAGAGTTAGTGGGATAGTAGGGGACAACGACAAGAAAAAAAACTACATTAAAGTGTGTATGGGGTAACAATTATTAAAGAACACGTATAAGAGAAAGAAAAACACAAACTTGTATACTTGCCTGGTGCCAGTCAGCAAGTAAGGAGCAGTGTTTTACCACTGGGCATGCCATAAAAGTAATATATTTTCAATTATGTTTGGTCTAGATACTTGAGAACCTCCACTGTAAAAGGACAGGTTCCACTTAACATTAGATAAAAGTTTTGGAACTTGACCATTACTCCTCCATGTTTGTGGAGAGCATAAGCTGCTGTTTAAGTTTAATTTTTGTCACGGACGCTTAGCATGCTGAGCTGATTGGGAGAAAAGTTCAAGAGCCAGCTCAAAAGTCAAACTCTGAAAGGTATATTAATTGTTCTATGTTCTTCACCAGCTCAAGCCACCTCCCGTACAGAGGGCTTGTAGCAATAAGATGTAAGGGTTATAACTAACACATTTTTTGGAACTTCTTGAAGTAAACTCTTCTGCTCAGGAGAAACTGCCCCTTTAATGTCAAGAATCATTTCCTAGGATAAGAGTGCAATAATAGCAAATGTTTTTGTGCAATCACAGCAGCTTCATTGATGCAACACTTTACAGATGCATGCTTCATGCAAACATTATAAAGAATATATTGACAAGACAGAACTAACACAACATGGCTCCCACCAAGCTAAAAAGCAAATAATAGAAGTGGATAGTGAACAGCACACAGGTACTCAAACTGTACAAAATGCCATGACAACAAATGAGAAGAACAAACATAATATGACAGTGAAAGGGAAAAAAGAAAAACAACTTTTCTGTGCAAACAGACCCAAATTTTTACCCCTTTATATGGGATTAGAACTAGTATTTAGCCAATTCGACTGCATCCTCCGAGAGTAGAAAAACTTTAAGAAGGAAGAAGATCCCGAATTCTAGGATATGCAACTGAAAGAAAAGGAAATTTCTCTGCGCCTGGTGATTCCATACTTTGGCTGCCAAAGATGGCAATGCAAGGAGGAGGGATTTTTTTTCAGTTTTGTTTTTCTTTTCTGCACCTTAAGAAAAACTACACCCTGGAGCTCATTTAAAGACGTCCAACACAGCATGACGCAGCATTTGGGTGCCGAACTGGGCCAAAAATGCGCAGAGCTGCACATTGTTGGCCCTTTTGGGCAGACGACCGCTGCATCACACTGCCATCTTCAAATAAGCCCCCCTGTCTTATTGTAAAATGTACTACTTAAATGAGTGACAGAGAGCAAACGAAGACCAAATGAGCAGATTAAAATGCAGGCGTCCACAATCTCAGTACCTTCTCGCTATGGCTATGCTCCTCGTTAAGGGTAGTGCTACTACACGTGTCTACCCCAGAGTCTTTAATCTGAGGCTCAGACCATTCCAAATCCTCTTCCAATGAGTGGCCTCCAAAATATACCATTTTCTTTTGTCTTTCAGACAAGGTGTTAGAATCCGACAAAACTGCCTGCTCACTAGTTTTTCTTTTTCCCCTTTGACTGTCCCCTACAAGTGTGGGATAAAAAAAAGGATATATATATATATAAAAAAAGAAAGGAAAACATGCATAGGTATAACTAAAAACAAAGGGAGGTGTGAAATGATAAAGGAAATCAAATGTTAAGGCCCCATATGTCTCACCAAAGACATTGGGGATGCCTCACTGCCGTGCCAAGACGTGTGGTCCAACCAATTTTGATCCATGTCACCTGCGAGGGTCAGACAGATAAGATAGTGCAGTAAAGGAAAGATGAAGAAAGAACAGGAAAAGACAGAACAAGCACTTGTTTATCATTTTGTATGTAATTTTATTTCACTTTGAAAGTTTCCAAAATCCTTGAGTTTCCTAGAGATTTGCAATGGATTACCAAGGATTGATGTAAACATAGAAAAAAACATCATAAGAAACTGCCAATTACCCACTGAAAGAAAACTTCTATATTAAATACATGTAAATTAATATAATTGGCGTAACAGTATGTTGTTCAAGAAAACACAAAAAAACATTTTTATTTAATAACCAGAAAACATTACAACACTCTCCAAACATTTCTGTTTGTTTCTCAGCTCCAATCTGTAATAATTGTGTTTCTAGTTTTCAATATTTGGTGGAACTTGTCAAAAAAACATTTAAAATAAATGGACCTGGAGATTATAATACATATAAATCTGGAAGAAAGCATAATGATATCTCTACCAAGACCTTCTCACTATTGATTATGAAGATATGAGTGTGAAGTTTACAGCTTCAGCAACTATAGACTCCAGGGAGAGAATATAGTGTAACCAAATAACAACTTCGAATGGCTGAAGATATAGCAATCATATGTGTAATTTAGGTAGTGGAGGAATAGCCACTAACGTCTTAAAGCAGTGGTGGGAAGTTTTATCCTATGAAGGCTGCCAACAATCCAGGATTTTAATGTTCCTTTGCATGAACCAGGAGAGCTAAACCAGACAGAACCTCAATACAAAGAGATGGAAATCCTGGACTGTGTGCGCCCCTCATGGAACGAAGTTGCCCACCTCCGTCCTAGGGTCAATTGGGATTTGCTTCAGGTCGATTTTATAACAAAAGTAATGGTTTCCGATTTCCTAAACCCATATTTAATTTTGTTTATTTATACATAATTTTGGTTACTCAGTAAATTCAATATTTTAATTAAAATATGTTTCAATTATGAGATACATATAATAAATGGAATTCAGTAACAGAGAGTCAGTTTCAGTCAATGTTCATGACCTTACTTACAGACCAGTCACTTTTGAGGTGCTAAGTCCTTTACATTACACATGCCTTTACTTTGCAGCCTAAAGAATTCGTCAGACTGCTAATTAGAGTCACATATGGGATCTTACTTTTTTAACATCATCATAGGAAATACTGAAAGACCACTGTACAATGCAAATAATATATGTATAAACTTTATGTCTCATACAGAGCAGGATTAAGAAGGAAATAAGTCATACAGCTAGGTCTTAATTATAAAAAAAATATTGTTATGCCTCTGCAGGACCTTGGAGAGATCCATGATAAATTTGATAGACATTCTGTTTGGGAGGGGTGTGTTTACATTTCTGGAGAATAATTGTTGCAGTAAATGATGCAAGGTGTCTGCTTCTGGGCCAGTGAGAGGGAATGGACGTTGTGTCTATTTCAGTCTTACGCAATTATATTTACAATGGCTCTTTGTTCCCTCATTCCCCACACTAGCCTTCACTGATTGCCAAAAAACAAACAATTATGATTCAACTCAGAGGAAGTGATGTATCAAATACAAAATGGTACTTATAAACAAAATGTTCAAAAAAATCAAGATAAATTCATAAAAATGGTTTATGTGCGTGGCTTACACAGCTGCTCATATTATTTGTTTGGTACGTACTTCACAAATAAGTATATTTTTTTCTTGAAGTGCAGTGGTCCTTTAGCACACTTTGATTCTATGTTGTATAATGTGCAAATAAGACAAAGGATGGTGTATAGCCCAAATATTATTAAGTTTAGAAAAAAAAATCTAGCACAATTTTTAGCCAGCCTATTTAACTTAAATATCAATTCTTACTCTCACAGGGCACTTACACAAAAGATTAACCTTAAACCAAATATGCATTTAATCCAATAACTGAGCAGGTACCAGCGAAGTGCTAGCAGGGCATAGTCCAATAATGTTTCATGGTATCAGCTCTATGTATACATCACAATTAGGTTCTCAATGTACATATGTTTATATGTATATATATATATATATATATATATATATATATATATATATATATATATATATATATATAGATAAATATATATGTACTATCTATAAGTAAAACTTAGTAGCCCGGACATATAGGATCACCCACATACACCAGGCCTAAAATCTACTCTCATTGGTAAAATAAAATTGTATCTGCAGAACTTTGCACCTTTCACTGAGAGTTATGGACCTAAACAGCAAATGTTCTGAAAGGTCGCCTTCCTTTTTCTAACTGTTTCAATAACATTTCTCTCAAAGTAAAAAATGATTAAATGGGAATTAGGGAAATAATGTGTGAAGCAGTTTTGTAAGTAATTGCGTTTTAACTGACCAGTGCAGCTTTACTATAAATTGGTGGCACTACTATTTTAATTAGACTCCAAGGAGAATTAATTATTACTCGTTTGATACAGTTCCAAACAAAGAGCAGAGCTTTCCAATGCAGCTTTAAACAGAGAAATAATGGAGGGGCGGAATTATAATACATACATAAAGACCGTAGCTTTGAAATTAAATAGAACTAGTATTAATATATATATAATTGTGAGCCCTGCACTGATCACCTTTGGAGCTCATTGCGAGCCTCTCCCCAGTCTACTTTTACGGGCCTTGCTATAAGCGCCTCAGAAATGACAGCACTAAAATTTGAGGCCTGGCAATGGTGTTTGCCACACATTGCGAGGCTCCCCACAACCTGTGTGCCTTGCGATGACCGCCATTGCGTGTCTCTCCCCCCCCTACTTCCCCCGTGTCGCTTTCCGCCCCTCCCCTCCTTCCCCATGTGTCTCTTTCCGCCCCTCCCCTCCTTCCCCATGTGCCTCTTTCCGCCCCTCCCCTCCTTCCCCATGTGCCTCTTTCCGCCCCTCCCCTCCTTCCCCATGTGCCTCTTTCCCCCCCTCCCCTCCTTCCCCATGTGCCTCTTCCCCCCCTCCCCTCCTTCCCCATGTGCCTCTTTCCCCCCCTCCCCTCCCCAGGTGTCCTTCCCTCCTTCCCCAGGTGTCCTTCCCTCCTTCCCCATGTGTCCTTCCCTCCTTCCCCATGTGTCTATCCCCCCTCCTCTCCCTCCCCCTTTTCTCTTCCCCCCTACCTCCCCCTTCTCTCTTCCCCCCTACCTCCCCCTTCTCTCTTCCCCTCTCCCTCCCCCTTCTCTCTTCCCTCTCCCTCCCCCTTCTCTCTTCCCCCTCCCTCCCCTTTCCCCCCTCCCTCCCTACCAGCAACTAGAAGCTGTTTAAGACCTTGGTATTAAAACCAGAATTTTTGAAGACTCTGTTTAGCGGTGGAATCAATGTGGTGTTTGTTAAATTGCTGTCTGTGGGATGTATTGTAGGTGTGTTCTTTTTTATCCATCAGGGGTAAGGGAGGAGGTAACAGAGAGAGAGCATGAAGCTTTCCTGCAGAGTCCCCATACTGCTACAATGCTGTAGCTGCCTCTGATTGGCCACAACAAATTATTAATTTTATGCTAATTTAGCTTGGCTTTTCACGAGCATTCCTTCTCAAAATCAACTGCCAAAAAAAATGAAGGGTAAGTTTATTATTGTTTATTTTTACATATGCATGTCCATGCCCAGGTTCCCAGAATGCAGTGTAATAAATGTATTTCTCTGAATTGTTTTGGACGTTAAATGTGAACACAAATATCTTCTAAGTGAACATGGGGCAAAAAAAACTGGCACAGACTTTTCTTGATTTCACATATAATGGATTGCCACAAGCTTAGAAATCCTAATATCTGAGTCTGATCTGTGACCTTACACAAGGACCACTTGCAAAGGAGAAAAGCTCATTGTATTTAGGATTTAAAGGGTTGAGCGTTGTTGCTCTCCCGACATAACAAATTTGTGTATGAAGTCTGAGTTAGGGATGTCAGTTAAAAGTACCGCCCGGTGTGCACTTGAATCTGTGTTTCATGATACTGAATCATTTTTTTTGTAATTAAAAATAAACTCCAGAAGCTATTTACATTCTTGTAGCCTGGGGCAGAGTGATCATGTACAGCAATCATTTAGCTAATAATTTCTCTTAATTAATGTATTCCTGTTAGATGTTTCATTTCTCCTGCATAGTCAGCAGATGTACAGGGCTTCCTCTAGGGTGCAATGTCTTTGCTTGTACTTGTAAATGCTTAACAGAAATTGAACATCCCGGACCTATCTCTTATCTGGGCCAGTTTCAGAGATCCCGGCCTTGTATAATAATAAAGCAGATTTTCCTTGCAGCCACGGAAGCTACCACAGATGGATGGAACCATGGAAGGTGTGTTCTTTTTTATCCATCGGGGTAAGGGAGGATGTAACGGAGTTGGAACACGAATCCAATATCTCCGCTGGTATACGGTACAATATCCAAGAAGCACTATAGTCTCACCATCCCCAACCTCCCATATTGGACGACACTCAATTGGGAGTCAAAGACTACTGTCTTTATTTTGTTGTGCAGAAATATATACACATCTCTTCCCACAGGCAATACACATCCCCCATAGTTGGCCACACAATACACACAAAAGAGACAATAGGTGTGGTCACACCTCCCTGAGGCTACCTGGCTACTTTGATACAATCAGACATTGATCAGATTATACTTCTTTGTTCTTATGTCTGATAATGAAAACACTTTATACAATAGACTTCCTTATCTTATGAGGAGTCTCTGTAATAGGATTATCTATTATGCCAAGGTCTGCAATAGTCTGGGCTAATATTCTGCAGAGCATAAACCAACATACATACAGTATAACAGTAGGATCATATTTTAACCATAATAATTAAATAACCATAAAACAGGGTAAAACAGTGATGGGTTCCGTTACAGAGGAGGTAACAGAGAGAGAGCGTTCAGTATCCTTCAATAGATAATTGGATTCAATTGAAATTGACACAATACCCCTTCCTGCTCACTGGCCCAGAATCAGGTTGCTTGCATCAGGAAATGCAAGCAATGCTTTACCTCGAAATGTAAACATATTATGCCTCCTGGCATCAATATTATTTTTTTTCTACCTGCAAAATACCTTTTTTTACCTTGTCACTGCTTACTTATGCTCTCAAAGTTTGCAATCATATATATGTTTTTTCATTGTACAGTGGTCCTTTAATATGTTGGTTGCTCCATGAAATAACCTTTAGGGTGAACTGAAAGAACACTTAAAAAGTATTTTTTAATGTCAACTAAAATGTATCACTTGCTAAAATGAATTTGCTTTGTCCAGCATCAATCTGCACAAGTACATTAAAATATTGATATACCGTTTTGGTCCGAATATAAGCCGCACCCGCATATAAGCTATACCCGTGAAGTGCAAGGGTAAAAAAATAGAAAAAAGATAGTACTCAAATATAAGCCGCACCCGTAAAATTGGAGAGAAAAAGACTCTCAAAGTGATCAGCCATTGCAAGAAACAGGCTTTTTTTACAGGTTACAGGCTTTACAGGATGTTAGAATCACTAAAACCGTAAATCGCTATTCAATACCGCAGTATAAAGCACGAAAATCGGCACCCTTAGCTCGCAATCGCGCAAATTGGCAGTAATTTTGCATTCGCGAATAGAAGTCGCACTCGTTACAAGCAAAGTTCGCAAATCGGCAATGATTTTTTGACGGTTGTGAATATAAGACGCACCCTTAACTCGCAATCTCAAAAATCGGAAAAAAGGTGCGGCTTATATTCGGACCAATACAGTATATCTGATGTTTTCTAAAGCTTCTAACTTCACTGTTTTGGGATGGCTTAAGCCGATTGCCTCAAATACCTTCATGGCAGACTGCAATGTCTGGGGCCAACTCAACAAGATACTTCATAATGGTACACTTCAGACATATATATTTTGCAAGAATTTGTGCAAATTAAGCCTTAAAAGTATATGGAAGTTTCCCTATTTCTAACTTTCTCTAATCTAGCACATGCTACTTATATCAGAAACACACATTACAGAGAGTCATTATATACACATACAGATTTATTTTATTTAATAAAAAAAAATGGTTTCCACATCCCCAGAGGCATCTGGTACTAACCAGTAGAAACTACATTCAAGTACATTTTCTAACCATATACTAATTTTCAAGCCATCTGTAGCACAGTGCAGAAATTAAGAGCAGCACTGCATGAGCGGCTTCCTTGCAGTGGGAACAAAAGACTACACATCCCATGATGCTTTACTGCAGAGTCCCCATACTGCTACAATGCTGTAGCTGCCTCTGATTGGCCACAACAAATTATTAATTTTATGCTTATTTAGCTTGGCTTTTCACGAGCATTCCTTCTCAAAATCAACTGCCCAAAAAATGAAGGGTAAGTTTATTATTGTTTATTTTTACATATGCATGTCCATGCCCAGGTTCCCAGAATGCAGTGTAATAACTGTATTTCTCTGAATTGTTTTGGACGTTAAATGTGAACACAAATATCTTCTAAGTGAACATGGGGCAAAAAAAAACTAACAAAAAGCTCATGACCTGTAGACTTTACTTAGGAAACTACTGACCTAACCAAAATAGCTTAGGCCTAGTGGTTTCCTAAGTGAGTAAAAAGAAAACAGCATTTTTTCCCAAAGAAAATAGGGTTTTCTTAAAATGGTAAGATCACATTTAATAAGGCACACACCCTGGCCATTTTTTAGTCACCACAACCCTACTGAATCTCTCTGGCTATTACGGAGATCTGCATTTTCAGTGTAGATATATTTTAATTGGCTGAAACATTTCTTTTCCTCGGATGGCAGATTTGCAGAATAGTTGAGCTAACATGAAAGGTATTTTGCTAGACTGGAGTTTGGAGTCTATCATTTACTGTTCACTTGAGCTGACCTCATTCAGTCAACTTAGCTAAACTAGACACCATTTCACATTTTCGAAAAACTGAAAATTAAGACGTATTGCCGGATTAAATGCAAATCAGTCGATTTATTTTGTATCTGACATTGCTAACTGCCTTATTGTTAAAACGGCTAGAAATAGTGAATATGATAATTAATATAACTAAATCCCCCCAAAATTAAAGGTGATCAGTTGCCACACCTATGTGGATATATTACAATTCTGGACAGGCATCATGATAGTTAATGTAGAAAGGGTTAATACGCACAAAGAGCCAAATACACTAAACAATTTGGTGGAGAACTGTTGGAGATGTGAATTCTTAGTACATAACATATAACGAGATGATCCATGGGTTCTCCTACATTGCTTCTGTCTCAAGCTGAAGCTGTTCCCAAATTAGATTCTTTATTAGGCACTGCATGTGCAAAGCACCATGGCCACTACAAGGTAGCACCCTCTAGCAGTCTGGGGTGAAGGGAGACTGGTAAATTAGGGGAGAGGAAAATTAGATTATTATTATTTTTTTTTTCATTGACTCCTATAGAAACCTATAGAAGCAATCTCTGAGAGGACCAGGCAGTGGGGGACACCGCATGTATTAAGAGCTTTCTCGGGGGACAAAACTGAGAAGAACATGCAATATGAAATCAGAGTCAGCTTAATTTCTTCAGAATTACCATTACCATATCTGAAGGATATAAACTGGCTAAAGAACTATAAAACCTGCAAGGATAGAGAAATATTTGTATGTGTAATTATGTGATTTGTTTTTTTATAGATAGCTAGATAGAAAAGAGAAATGTTACTCCAATCTAACATTTGTACTGCTGGCTGCCAAATATTATAAATAACTAGCGACTTGCCCGTCAAAAAATGATGGCAATAATATTTGAATCCATAGTAATGCTGTTTGCCACCGAATGTGAGGATATGGCCCCTCTGAGCAGCTGCGGCGCTCATCGCGAGCCCCACGCTGAGCAACTTTCACCGCTCATTGCGTGGCTAACAATGAGCGCCTTTGGCACTCATTGCGAGCCTCTCCCCCAGTGTACTTTATAGGCCTCGCACTTGAGCACCCTTGGCGCTCATTGCGTGCCTCTCTCCCTGTGTTACTACCTTGGGTTAAGTGTCACTGGCTTTGATTAAGTGTTACTGCCTTTTATTAAGTGTTACTGGCTTGAGGTAGACTTAAACACTAACACTTAATACAAGGCAACAACATTTAAGCGCTTAGGGCTGGTATCTACGTCCTTCGGACGACTTTTCGCCAAGTCCCAAGTCGTACGGGCCGTAATTTTGCGCCCGTCGCCAAGTTGCGGTGAGTGCCTTCTGCGCTTTTTTTTTTAAATCAAAATCTTGCGTGTCTCGAGATGAGCGCCTTTGGCGCTCATTGCCCAAGTCCTGCAGTTCGCAGATATGAGCGCCTGTGTCGCTCATCTCCACCAGCGCAATGAGCACCTTTGATGCTCATTGCCTAAGTCCCATGGGTCACGGGGATAAGAGCCTGTGCCTTCGGCGCTCATTGCTTAAATGCTGCGGGTCTCCACCAGCGCAATGAGCACCAAAGGCGCTCATTGTGCGTCCCGCAACTGAATCCCTGGCTTAATGAGGGCCGCAGTTGCGAGGGCTCGCTGTGCGAGCCCACAATTTTAACATAGCTTTACCAACAACTTTTGGCAAGCCCGCACTGCTCACAACTATATGTGTGATATCAGAACTGTAGCAACACATAATATATTCTGATAATGCAAAGGCAGGTTAGGAGCCCCTTAGAAGTGCTGAACTTATTTTTTTAGCAGCAATTTTAAAAAGGAAAGAACTGTATCTGATGGTGCAGAAAACATATAGTGACTTTAGGGTCTCTTTAAAGAAATGCAATTATTTTGAGAACGACACACTATAAAATGACTTTAAAAAGTAAAAATACGATCTTTCATTTATTAACTATTATATACATTGTTATGCTGGCCAGACATTAACGCCATCTTGTATAATAATGATATTTTAATTAGACCTGCTGAAGGCACTATCAATGAGGATGATCATTTTCATTTGTATCAACTGATAGCATTTTTGCATTCAAGGTATCCTCCCAACTGTAGAAGCAGATCAGCAGAAACAAAATTGATGGTTCACACTGCAGCATAATTCCAAATACGCAAGTTGTAATAAAAGTAAAGATTTTTTTTTTTTTATGTTTTTGCATTCTAGGAACATTTTGCTAATTATCAAGTATAGTTCTTTGAAAAAGCAAAAAAAGCATACTGTAAATGTGGGACTACATTGGTCCTTGAAGCAACACTAGAAATTATTTTCTTCTATGCAGTCATGGAAAAATAATATTTAAACATAAAAAGATAATTGTATTTATAAAAAAATCTTGTAAAACCCGGATAACTTACTTCTACAGTATTACTCTGTTATGCCTCTCCTGTTTTCTCCTCCAGAAATTCCTTATTTAATTCCTAAATATACTGTGTGCTAGTCAGCCAATCAGAAAATATATTCCAGGATTTCTCACCTGTGATTGGCTGAACAAATAATCTGTTTAGTGAAGTAAAGAGTAGGGGCTATGGGAGGAGAAAGCAGGGGACCCACTGAGACATCAGAAAGGTAAATCACAAAGTAGGCTTTCTAGTGTCCCTTTAAAGGCATATTTAAGTTTCATGGATAATGAATGCATATGATAGAGGATAATTAGTAGTGTATAAAAAATTATTTTTTTGCATAAAAAAAACAAAAAAAAAAAACAACATCATACTTATCTTAATGTTTGCTAAAACTCTCGCTAGCAGTTCATATTCAGAGTCAACACCCCTAGAAATCCCTGCTAAAATTAGCATATACATGTATAAAATTTGCTTTGGCCAATCACAGGCAGCTAATACACTGTATCAATCTGTGAGTCAGTTTGTGCAGGAAGTAATCATGGGATGTGTAGGCCCCTACAGTTCTCCTATTGTGTTGCAGTTGACTTGAAGGTTAGTAAAGGGTTCAAATCTGTACCCAAATGCAGTGTATCTATTGGTAGGTACACTGTGCCTATGTAAGCAGCTCTGGGGGTGTGGAAAATGAGTTTTATGTTAAATAAAATAAATCTGTATGTGCATAAAATGACTCCATGTAATGTGTGATTCTGATATAAGCAGCATGTGTTAGATTAGAAAAAGTAAAAAACAGGGAAACTTAGATATAGCTTTAAATGATCTTTAGCAAGATACATATTGAGTTCAGGAGTGAAGACAGAGAAAGAGAGATTTTGTACTAATCAATTCCAGGAAAGACTTTGCAAATTCTCAGTGTCGATGCTAGACAATATTTACATTCTGATATCACAAAACCTGATTAGTATTAATGCAAAGTAACACTAATTGAAATGTCTAAGTGCAGTCCATCCATATTCCTGGGTGAGTGGTCTTGCGCATACAAAGCAATGTGTGCTCTCCCGACTCCTCAACAAAAATGTACACTGCAGCTTTTTTGAAGCACTGAGTGGCGTAAATGAAATTAACCAAGATGTCTGGGGACTGGTTGATTTTCTGCTCTACCAGCCATCCACAAGCATTGCCAAAAGCCAAAGGGTCTAAGTGACAGTGCCGGGAAAGACATTTCAACTCAACTGAGCCTTCAGTTATTACAAGACAAACACGAGCAAGAAGATGATAGGAGGTTATGTAAACATCAAAATCATGTACACGAGATGAGTCATGTAATGGGGCCAAGTATGGAGATACCGAAACATGCAACACGCTCATTTTGCTGACCACTTCATAAAAGAAATAAAATAAATAAATAAATAAATAAATAATATATATATATATATATATATATATATATATATATATTAAAAAAACACTGTACATATAACTTAAAAATAGGTTAAATCCTTTAAGAATATAAAACAAATAATGTTTTATTACATTTTATATGCAATTGTGCTGCTGTGGGATCTAATGTTGATGTTGATCAATTTTCTGAGATGAAAGAATACTTTGAATGCAAAGAAGTTTCTATCTGTACAGTGGGAATGTGACAGCTAAAACGGTCAGTACTTTTACAGGGACTTATGAAAATCTCATTAGCTCAGCTGGAAAAGTAGCAACAGAAAAAAATGAACTGCAAATAAACATTAACAAAGTTTGAATTTCTAAAACATCAAATGTAAAAATTATATCTATCATCACTTAACTCATCATCAATTAACGAATGGTGGGCAAAAGAGCAATAGAAGATCTCCACAGTAATACAGAAAATGAATAGACCATTTGTGATCCCATTTGAAGGTCTTAAATTAACTTATTTCCTGCTTGGTTTTCCCAGAAATACAGTAATTGCACAGCACTCTGGGAAACTGGGCAGGGACATGCAAATAAGCCCACGATGTATTATTACTTTTAAATCCAAAAACCCATCTTAAACATGGCTCCTTTTAGGCATATACTTGCTGTATTGCACATGTTTAAGCATTGGACATAATCCATCCTATGCTATGTTTAAAGCTGTGTTCTACAGCGAGCATATGCATATAAGAAAACACAAAAATGTATAATCATTTTAACGTTGTTTCCCTAAATTCTCTAGAACTATTTCTGTATGTGTGAAACATGCAGACGAGCTCTCTCCGATTGGTGGGGGCTTCAAACCTTTAGCTATTTATACCAACTTTAAGCTCCATGACAAGTTTCATGAATAATTAATCTATACAATGCATGTCTTTGTAGAGCTACTCACAAGCTTGTAAGTTGCAGTTATCCACATGAAGACAACTAAAATGCACTCTATTCCATCCGGTGGCCCAGTGCTGCTTATGTAGATTCATTTAACATTGATACATACTTAAAGATACATAGCAGAGGTACCAATGATGGAATCGCTTAAAACTATAGAATCTTATCAAAAAATGCATTTATTATATTGAAGTTTGCAATTTTTAATAGTCAATAAGGCTTTATCCATCCACAAAGCATTTCAGGTTGCAGTGGGGGAACTAGTGCAAGGAGGGCCCCGGTACAAAAAAATATTTGTACTAAGCTATGTTCATCCCATTTTCACAGTCACATTACTACCCCTCTTGCTTCATGCAAATGACACAGACTGTGTTTACACAGCGGATAGCAACTATACACTCTTAATTGATATGTAATGGTCACAACGTATTATAATAAAAACATAGTAAAATAATTACTAAAGTAACACAGCAAAGGTTACAGTTATTGTAGAAATAAAAACTCCACATGGAGATAAATACACTGGCAGCTTGTGTGGAAGAGTTATACTTCAGCAACTAAGGACATCTGTATCTGGTAACATCTATCCAACTAGGCATGCTTATCTATATCACACCCCATTGAGAGAGAACTCTTGATAGGGAGTCTTGTGGGTATATTTATAGACCAGGGATAAAAGTGGAGTAAAATATGCCAGCGATTTATTTATCAGAGTTTACGTTTATCCCCACTTGAGAAATAGCTTTCATAGTAAACACAATCATTAAATCATTTCACGTATATCTAAACATACTATACAGAATATTTTCAAATGACATACAAAACTGTGTAATTGGGCACCTTAAGCTGCATTTATTTTAGATATAAACATCCCCGCCGCCATGACTCCGCAACCCCCGCCGCCGCCGCCATGACTCCGCAACCCCCGCCGCCATGACTCCGCAACCCCCGCCGCCGCCATGACTACGCAACCCCCGCCGCCATGACTACGCAACCCCCGCCGCCGCCATGACTCCGCAACCCCCGCCGCCGCCATGACTCCGCAACCCCCGCCGCCGCCAATTACTCCGCAACCCCCGCCGCCGCCAATTACTCCGCAACCCCCGCCGCCGCCGCCATGACTCCGCAACCCCCGCCGCCGCCATGACTCCGCAACCCCCGCCGCCGCCATGACTCCGCAACCCCCGCCGCCGCCATGACTCCGCAACCCCCGCCGCTGTGTTAATGAGGAGCCATGTTGCGAGATATCTATCACCAGGCTAGATACAACTTAGGTTACATCATACTAAAGCCACATCAGACAAATATGTTTCCCATTTCCAGATATTCTGTCAGAGCTGGGAAAAAAAGATCCATTTAACTGAAAATTGTGGTTCTTGGTCCAATGGCGAATCCGGTTAAATCTTATGCAGACACTTGGAAGGATTAACCACCGAGAGCACGTCAAAGGCCGAGCTATATGAGAGTAATGAGAAGGTATGGTAACTTTATAATATAAAGGCAGTTAAACCTCTGTATGTCTGAAGCGGCTTCAGTATGATGTAACATTTCCAGATACTAAATATCGCATATATTGTCAACAGTGCGGGTTGTCAAAAGTTGTTGCTAACGCTGCGGCCCTCGCGAAGCAAGGGCCGCAGTTGCTGGCAAGAAGCGCCAAAGGTGCTCCTTGCCAGCAACTGCGGACTTTAGGGCCGCATTTGCGAAGGTGGAGGCTCCCACTGCAACATTTACAGACTTAGCATTTGCAAATACG
This sequence comes from Discoglossus pictus, assembly GCA_027410445.1. NCBI lineage: Eukaryota > Metazoa > Chordata > Amphibia > Anura > Alytidae > Discoglossus > Discoglossus pictus. The sequence goes on from CM050166.1 coordinate 52,266,585, forward strand.
AGCCGCGCCACTTATATGACATTAGCGGCTGAAACCGGCGCACATGAAAACACTAAAACCACAAAAAATACACACAACAAACACATAAAAAGCTTACCCACACCAAGGGGGGCACCCAGCACTTCTAAAAAATGAAGTTACAACTCAATTTAAGTAGAAATTTAAGAGTTTAGACACCCGAAAATACCCTAAGCGAGAGAAAAAATGGCTGCCAAAAAAAAACGAGACTACAGGACCATAAACACGCAAAACACCACGAAACATACAGATTTTTCCAAAAAAGCTGTACAAGGTTCAAGAACAAGGACGCAAAATCCCCCACAGCCGCGTACTACACATATTAGGCGCCATTTTACAACACTAACTTACACAATGTGGAAGTACACAGCTACCCTATCTGATTTTACTCGCGCACGCAGCCTATTTACACTACACACACATTGCTGACACTTACACAGCAGCTCCACAACACTGAAAACACACATTGTATGCTGCAGCAACATGAAAACAGATAGTCAGCTCTTCAACACAATGCTTCCTGCATATATTACTTCCACATAGGTAAAGTATATTATTTTAGTAATGTATTATTAAGTTTTTTTTTTTCTAAATCTATACTAACCTTCCAGCCAATAACAGCACTGTGGTGGTGACAAAAAATTACACATCCCATGATGCTTTGCTGCAGAGACTGAATCCCCAGACATTGCAACAATACTGTAGCACCCTCTGATTGGCCAAAACTAGCTATGCATTTTATGCTAATTTATCTTGGATTTTCAGAAGCATGCCTTCTCAAAATCAACTGCCAAAAAACTAAATTTTAAAAACATTTAGGGTAAGTTTATTAATGTTTATTTCAGTATTCTTTTAATGCAAAAAATGTTTGCATGCACTACAGATTAGCCTCTATCGGATGCATTCATAATCCATGGAACTAACATATACCTTTAAGCATGTTATGCATGCATGTAGAAACAACAACACTCAGTTCCCTGGTGGTACAGTGGTTAGGATTCGGTGCTTTCACCACTGCAACCTGGGTTTGATTCCAGTCAGGGAACCAGGAAGTTACACCAGCCTGAAGTCAAGCAGGGTTGGGCCTGGCCAGTACTTGGATGGGAGACCACCTAGGAATACCAGGTGCTGTATGCTATAGCCCTCTGGAGAAGGAACTGGCAACCCACACCAGTATCTCTGCCATGAAAACCAAGTGGATCAGCATGACCATAAAGATGCGCCTGGTGTGTTACGGTCCATAAGGTCACGGACAGTCAACGACTGAATAAAGCAAAAAAATAATAATAATATAATAATCCTATGAGCGCTGTAAAATCAGACTTAATAATCACCACCATCCTCCATATTCACTGCATGTGCTACGCGTACTACCAAAAAAAAATATCCCTATTTTTCCCCAAATAATGTGTTTTGTGTAAACACCAATAAGTTGGTCCCAGGGATCATTAATCCAGTAGTGGCGCGCACTTCACCCACAAACACACCGTCTAGCTGCTGATTCAGTACGCTATGGCGGCACAAAACAAAAGTTCAGCACTAGAGGATTTTCCATCACTTTGACACCTCAATAAAAAGCTGTGTAAATTAGTAATTGGATCATTAATAACGTAGGATGCTTTTAGTAAATCCTGTTCACCTCAAAGGGGATCTATCTGGTATTTTGTGCTATTGACACCTGTATTGATTGTAGATAGAAGTACAAATACTGTATTTATAGTAAGGGTCAATGTTAGAATTAGAACAAGTGTACTAGGTACGTGAGCAGCTGCAATACATTGGCCTTACATTGCAATAGCAACAAAAAGGAATGATTAGGCTTTTTTGCATAGGCGTTGGATTAAAAGATATATGGAAGTTTCCCCGTTTTTACCTTTTTCTAACACTTGCTTCTTGTATCTGTAACATTTTACAATCGGTCATTCTATACACATACAAATTTATTGAAAAAAAAATGGTTTCCACACCCCCCAAAGTGCTTACATAGGTACTTGGTACAAACCAACCGAAAAAATGCATTCAAGTACGTTTTGTAACCCTATCCTGACCGCAAGCTGAACAGTTCAGAAATCCAGAGCAGCATGGCTCCTCCTTGATGAAACAAACATCTTTGCAGAAACAGCATATATTACATATTCAGAACGTTCCTCTGTGTACATTGACATTACACTTCAAAGTGCTTTTACATCTGGTCTTAGACTTCCAGTCATCAGACGGGCATCTCCCCCAAAACCTACCCTTCACACATCTATTCTCCTGGGGTTTGATGCAATTTAGCTCTGTAATTATAAATGGCTGAAGAATCCTGTCCTACTCATTAAATGGCTTATGTTGTAATATGTTTTGTCTTTGGCTTCTTCTGAACCTTTATTTCTTGAACATAGAGTGGAGGGCTAACTTTTAACAATAATATTTAAATCAAATTACAAACACATATAACATTTTCGTGCACCTCGGATAGTGGAATGCCGTGGTACCTTGGTACTCGTCACTAATTGGTTCCAGAAGCAGCAGAGCGTGTCGAAAACGATGAGTAACAATTGATAAAGAGTTCCAATCTGAGTAATGTAAATTGACTTAGCAAGCAATTAGCAAAACATCTCAAGAAGCTAAGTTGAGGTAAGAAGAGATGTGATCTCGATTTTTCCCCATAGGAAATAGTGCATCATAAATAAAGAAATGTACATCTCAGTCTATGTTATTATGATCTATATTATGTTATATATTAAATATATATATATACTAGCGACTTGCCCGTCAAAAATGACGGCAATAAAAGGAGAAGCTTGGCAATGCTGTTTGTCACACAATGGGAGCCTTTACCCCTCTACTTCACTGGCCTCTCGATGAGTGCCTTTGGCGCTCATCACGGGCCTTGCAATGAGCGCCTTCAGTGCTCATTGCGAGCCCCCCCCCCCCCCTACCTCTCGCACCATTTACTTTACTGGCCTCGCGATGAGCGCCTTTGGCGCTCATTGCAAGTCTCTCCCCTGTCTACTTCCTCCCTTGTGTCTCTTTACCCCCCCTCCCTGTGTCTCTTTCCATCCTGTGTCTCTTCCCCCTCCCCTCACGCCGCGCTCAAAATAGTTGTCAAACTGCGATTTGTCGCAAAGCGTGACGACAAATCGCAGTTTGACAACTATTAGATGCGATATGTATACATGTGGAGCATTGTGCACGTATTAGAGGTTTACATGTCATATAGAAAAGATAAAACAACTACATATAAATGGCCCATTTTGCCCACCTGAATTGTTAAGAGATATGTACATGGAAAATGTCTTGTTTATTAGGATTCATAAACCTGAGATGTTACTCTATGAACCCAGCAATATGTAAAATATCCTAGAACACACGATATTACATTTGTGGTTGGATACAGATACAACAGCACTGAAACGAGATAGATTCCCATAATGACTACTTGTGATCTTGTATTTCAGGCACCTAAAAATAGATTGTAAGCTTTACCTGAGAGGGATTCAATGGATGGAAAGATATGGATGGAAAGCACACTACAGCTCTATAAAAAGACATACTATCATTAATATAAATAGTGATGGACATGTGCACAGAGCCAGGTATTATTATATTTTCTGGCTCCTAAGTATTTGGCGCTCATTGCAAGCCTCTCCCCATTCTCTCCCTCCACTGTGTCTCTTTTTACCCTCTCCCTCCTCTGTGTTCCTGTTTGCATTTGCGGGTGTGAAACCATTTGTGGGCTTTGAAAACGGTTTATTTTTTCCAAGCCCGAAATGTGTTTCCGATTTACTGGCTTGAAAAAAATATTACGGCTTTACGGCTGCCATTTTTTTCCCCTCGCTTAGCTGTTTTCAGACCTCCCAAAAAAGCCAAATAAATATCAAATTAGCTTGTAACCTCACCTACAGGCTCTCCCTGCCTCTCCCCCTGTGCTGTGTGTGAGGTTGTAAGTTAATTTTGTAATCAATTGGAGTCTTTTAAAAGCCTTACAGGCTGTTAAATTTGTAATTTTTTTGAAGCCTGTAACTTGTAAGCCGTTTGGAGCCTCTCTCCACCCTCCCACCTCAAGCCAGTCACATACAGGCCCCGCAATGAGTGCCATCGGTGCTCATTGCGAGCCCCGCAATGAGCACCCAAGGCGATCATTGCAACCCCACCAAGCCAGTCACGTACGGACATTCAGCGCTCATTGCAGCCCCCATCAAACCCGTAATTTTGGGCTTTACGATGAGCACCTTTGGCGGTCATTGCGCATGTGCAAGCCCAAATAATTTAACATAGTGTTATTAACAAAAACTCACAATTACGACGCCTCTCCTCTTGTTTAATACAATATAGTATTACATATTATTTCTAATATGCTTATAGTAGTATGAAGCTAATTTTGAAAATCTTTATAAATCAGTTAATTCTTACTAGTAAGCAATATTTCCAATATTACAATCACTTTTTCACAAACAAACACATTATAAGCCTTTAAGTCTTACTTGTCAGCTTTCCATCTTTCTTAACACCATTTACAGACTTCAGTTTACATAATTTTGCAATAAGTACCTAAGTAATATATATACACTAGCGACTTGCCCGTCAAAAAATGCCGGCAATAAAATTGTAAGGCAGGTAATGCTGTTTGGTCGAGACATTAATTTTGTTGGTGTTCCGAGATCCTTCAGCGCTCTTTGCGAGCCTTGCGCTGAGTGCCTTTGGAACTCATTGCGAGGCTGTATTTTTTTCTTCTGATAGCCGCTTTTGCTGTTATGGTTTTGTCGGCATTGATCTGCTTTTTGCGCTTATTTCAAGGTTTTGTGTGCTATGAGCAGCGTTGGCGCTCCTTGTGAGTCGGTGAATGGGTTTTGTGTTTATTGTGAGTTTTTTTTTTTTGTGTATATTTGTTTTTGTATACCAATGAAATAATTAATACATTAATAAATGAATATACTTTACCTATTTGGAAGTAATATATGCAGGAAGCATTGTGCTGAAGAGCTGACAATCTGTTTTAATGTTCCTGCAGCATACAACGTAGGCTTGCACTGCTGTGGAGCTGATGCGTAAGTGTCAGCAATGTGTGCAGTGTGTACTGTAAATAGGCTGCGTGCGCAAGGGGAAGCCGTTTGGGTAGCTGGGTACTTTTGCATTGTGTAAGTTAGTGTTGTAAAATGGCGGCTAATGTGTATGCGATACGTGGCTGTGTACGATGTAGCGTCCTTATTAAGAGTGTATCTTGTAGCTCGTACAGCTTTTTTGAAAAGCTGTATGTGCTTGGTGGCGTTTTGCGTGTTTAGGGTCTTGTAGCCTCGTTTTCTTCGGCGGGCCATTTTTACTCTCGCTTAGGGGATTTTCGTGTGTCTAAACTCGTGAATTAGGACTTAAATTGAGGTGTAACTTCACTTGCAGAGGTCCTGGGTGTCCCCCCTTGCTGTGGGTAAGCTTTTCATGTATTTTCTGGGGGTATTTATTGTGTTTTTAATGTTTTCAGGGGCGCACGGTTCAGCCGTTAAGGTCGTATTTTTTTATGCTAAGTCCGTAAATTTTGAGTTCCAAGTCCCGCGGTTCGTATTTTTTTGTGTAAGTCCGTATATAGTGATTGCGTGTTAGAAGTATTTTGGTAAAGTGACGCTTGTGTGGGTGTTTGTAACCGCGTGTGAGGCGCTGTAGAGCCTCCACCTCCGCAAATGCGGCCCCTCGCTTTGCGAGGGTCCGCATTTGCGGACTGCAATGAGCCTGGGGGTCATTGCAGCCGACGTGGGAGCCTCCACCTCTCGCGAAGGTCCGCATTTGTGGTCCAAATGTTGTAGGGGGTCGTAGGGATGAGCGCCTATGGCGCTCATCTCCATCAGCGCAGGGAGCGCCTTTGTGGGAGCACCTTTGCAGTTGCGGCGGGCTCGCATAGCGAGCCCACAAGCGTTAGCAACAACCCGCATGCTCACAAATATATGTGTGATATATATTTTTTTATTCCGAGTCCTGGATGAAAAATGTAGGTATATATAAACATACATACAGGAGTGGGCACTCTCGTTTTTGTTCTATTAAGTAAGTTTGATGCTTTGTGTCCGAGAGGTACAGAGGGAAAAAACATGCAAGCTCCATGTATGTGTCATGTGCCGATACATCTCAATAAAAGTCATACACTTGAATAAGTTGCAGCTTTAGTAGTTCCATACAATATAGGTGCAATATGTAAAACATATCACAACCTTAATTACCAAGTAGGTTTAAATATTAATTAGATAAGTAGCATTGAACTAGACAGATGTGAGGTACAAGTTAACTGCAGCCTTATCAGATTTGTAGACTTTGTAAAAATAAAATGAATTGACAATCCCTGGAGTAAGGTCTCAGATAGACAAAACAGAAGAAAGAAGCTTGAAGATGAAACTGATAATTAAGTAATACATGCATGATGACAGAGATACATGATGACAAGAGCTATAAAACAAAAAAATACAATGATGATTTTCTATGATAGCCACTAAAGGCGCAGAACTTGAATGAGACCAGGGGCAGCATAAAGCCTGAATAAAGTTAAAGGTATATGTAAGCTTCCTGGGTTTCAAATGTGTGGTAAGAACCAGACGGTGATTATCAGAAAAATATCTGTTTTCAGTGTACTTACAAAGTTATAGGCAAGAAAGTAAAATCCAGCTTTGCACACCCACAGGGAGCTTACATTGAGGAGAGCAGCCAGGTACAGAGTTTGACCTTTCTGGTAGAGACCACAGATAGTAATGCTCCAGGGTGGAATCACATGATTGGGTGGGGTCTAAGCTTACATCAGAATCAGAGCACAAGGACAGAGAGAGACTACATATCCCAGGCTGCTTTGCCAAACAGAAACCTCAGAGTATGATACAAATGTATCAGCCAACCTCTGCTTTTTCCTGATTGGCCAAAAAAAAATTAAGAATTGTATGCTAATCTTAGCAGGGATTTTCAGGGGTGTCAAATAACAAAAGCTGCAGTTTGCAAACTGAAGGAATTTAGAAAACATCAGGGTGAGTTTGTAGATGTTTATTTTGGTATTTTTTATGCAAAAAAAGTGTTTGCATGCACTACTGATTCTCCTCTATCAGATGTCTTCATAATGCAGGACACTTAGATATGCCTTTAAGGTCAAAAGCATTTGGTTTTGCTTTAGGCTGCAATTTCCTGTTTTTAGAAAAGTTTACTGATCCGTTGAAGAAAAAAGCATTGGAGAAAACCCATAAATGCAAACAACAAAGGGGCAAACCAGTGATGTGTGCTGTGGCTAAGGTCATGAAGAATATTCTTGTGGTACATCTAAAGTCAAAAGTATACATAGAAAATAAGTGAGTTATAAATAAGAGCTCAATAAAATCAGCAACACTGTGTCAGTGAAACTACTGAAGCAATTAAGCAACCAGGAACTGCCAATCAATTGGAAATTAGCTTCCTGCAAAGCTTTGAATGTCAGTCAGAGTACTGGGTTATAATCCATATAAATTCATATTTGAGCATGTGTGTAGGCACAACCTATGTTGCATGTACATACATAATATTTTGTGATCAATTTTTGTACACAATCAGTCTCGATAGAGATCATAAAACCACTAATTTAATCTATCTAATGCTAATTTACTGAGTGATATATTAGGAGAATAATTATTATATTGCACATGTCCTGTTGTTAATGCCCATAATCTACCCAGCATTAGGCAGTCATGTTTGTTTTGCTGCTTTTTCAGCTAGGAAATGCCAGGCTGAAATCACATGAGACATATTTGAAGCTCTGGCAATAAAGAATCACATAATTACAAATAATAATATAAATGCTTCTTTGAACTCAAGGTATCTTCCCATGTGTAGAAGTAGACATAAAAATAATATTTACTAATAAATTGATTGAAGTGCTTATAGATTTTTCTTTTTTGATTATTTTGTTTGTTATTGGTTATTTTTCTTTATAAAATGTTGTTGTTTTTGTTTTAAACTACGGCCCTTCAGTGGTCCATGCTTGTACACACACTACTCAAAGAAGAAATTGGTTTGTTGTCCAGTATAGAGATGACAATCTTATTATGAGCCATTTAGGGGCCTTGAAATTAGCCTATCCACATCTTATATGCTTTAAAAGGTACAAAACAATTTCAGTTCTTGTTAATGGTATAATTGGGAATATAGTATTGGCCTTGCGTATGCTTAAATATGCTAATGTTGCATTACTAAAGTGCTTAAATGTAACTATATATTATATCTACAGTCTGCAAACCAAACAAATAAATTATGCTATAGATTTCCAATGACAGAACTGCCAAAGAGTCTCTTAAAGTTTGCAAATACTTTTTAAAGACAGTTTCATTACAAAATCTTCTCATTATCATGCACTGTTAAACAAAAGTGTATTTTTTTATATCTGTGTGTCCCTTTAAAGATAATAAGCCATTTCCTCTTAAAGCAGGGGTGTCCAAAGATCGGTTGTGCTGGGCCACACACAGGCCTGGATTTGAGGATTTCCTTTCTGTGCACAGGTGAGTCAACAGGGATGACCGAAGAAGCAATAGTCTCACCTGCTTGCAGTAGGGATATCCACAAATCCAGGCCTGTAGAGACTACTTGTAATAACCAATTAATAATCATCTAATAGATGGACAGGGCATAATGAAATATTCAGGGCTTTGTGCGTTCCAAACTTCAGCTGTTAAAATATGATATCATTATAGTCCTTAAATTATATTTTTCTTCTCAATATAGACTACAGCAGAATAACGATATTCCCTATATATAACAACTTGTCATATATACAGAGTAGATGATAGACTGGATCATTAGGTTTATTCAAATATGTATTGGTTTATTCATCCTGTGCATACTGTATACTTCCTTGCATTTAATAAGAATTCTACATATAAGTTTATATATATTCATTTAGCTTATGGAGGTCAAAAGAGTGATACCCTCCACTGTGCAAAGAACATTAATCAGAACAGCACATTTATACGTATATTTGCATGTCTAAAGCAAGTTAGGAAGCTTGTTTCCAGTTCAAAGTCCCAAGAAATGTGTCCGTCTTGGGATGTGTCCGTCTATCCAAGTCATGCATATTCATTGAGTGCTACTCTTAAAAGCTATGTTATAATAGCAGCACAGTCTATAAATGTTTTTGGATTGTACAGCGACACTCTGTGTGGGCCTATCTGTATGTATGTATGTATGTATGTATGTATGTATGTATATACAGGGAGTGCAGAATTATTAGGCAAGTTGTATTTTTGAGGATTAATTTTATTATTGAACAACAACCATGTTCTCAATGAACCCAAAAAACTCAATAATATCAAAGCTGAATATTTTTGGAAGTAGTTTTTAGTTTGTTTTTAGTTTTAGCTATTTTAGGGGGATATCTGTGTGTGCAGGTGACTATTACTGTGCATAATTATTAGGCAACTTAACAAAAAACAAATATATACCCATTTCAATTATTTATTTTTACCAGTGAAACCAATATAACATCTCAACATTCACAAATATACATTTCTGACATTCAAAAACAAATCAGTGACCAATATAGCCACCTCTCTTTGCAAGGACACTCAAAAGCCTGCCATCCATGGATTCTGTCAGTGTTTTGATCTGTTCACCATCAACATTGCGTGCAGCAGCAACCACAGCCTCCCAGACACTGTTCAGAGAGGTGTACTGTTTTCCTTCCTTGTAAATCTCACATTTGATGATGGACCACAGGTTCTCAATGGGGTTCAGATCAGGTGAACAAGGAGGCCATGTCATTAGATTTTCTTCTTTTATACCCTTTCTTGCCAGCCACGCTGTGGAGTACTTGGACGCGTGTGATGGACCATTGTCCTGCATGAAAATCATGTTTTTCTTGAAGGATGCAGACTTCTTCCTGTACCACTGCTTGAAGAAGGTGTCTTCCAGGAACTAGCAGTAGGACTGGGAATTGAGCTTGACTCCATCCTCAACCCGAAAAGACCCCACAAGCTCATCTTTGATGATACCAGCCCAAACCAGTACTCCACCTCCACCTTGCTGGCGTCTGATTCGGACTGGAGCTCTCTGCCCTTTACCAATCCAGCCACGGGCCCATCCATCTGGCCCATCAAGACTTACTCTCATTTCATCAGTCCATAAAACCTTAGAAAAATCAGTCTTGAGATATTTCTTGGCCCAGTCTTGACGTTTCAGCTTGTGTGTCTTGTTCAGTGGTGGTCGTCTTTCAGCCTTTCTTAACTTGGCCATGTCTCTGAGTATTGCACACCTTGTGCTTTTGGGCACTCCAGTGATGTTTGCAGCTCTGAAATATGGCCAATTTTGCGCCTTGGTTTTTCCACACGCTTCTTGCGACCCTGTTGACTATTTTGAATGAAACGCTTGATTGTTCGATGATCACGCTTCAGAAGCTTTGCAATTTAAGAGTGCTGCATCCCTCTGCAAGATATCTCACTATTTTTGACTTTTCTGAGCCTGTCAAGTCCTTCTTTTGACCCATTTTGCCAAAGGAAAGGAAGTTGCCTAATAATTATGCACACCTGATATAGGGTGTTGATGTCATTAGACCACACCCCTTCTCATTACAGAGATGCACATCACCTAATATGCTTAATGCTTAATTGGTAGTAGGCTTTCGAGCCTATACAGCTTGGAGTAAGACAACATGCATAAAGAGGATGATGTGGTCAAAATACTAATTTGCCTAATAATCCTGCACTCCCTGTATGTATGGGAAAACAATGTACACAACATGTAATCCCCACTCTATGAATGGACTCCCGCCCGGGCACCTAGAATCATCCTGCCTGGGACCTAACCATTACTTATTTATGTCCTTTTTCATAAATTAATTTTTCCTATGCAGGGTAATTTGGTTGAATAAAACAAAATAAATACAAGATTTGGTTTAGAGACCACCCGACTTACATACGACCTGTACTTAAGAAAGGGCTCCCAGGGCTTTTTGTATCTGTTTATTTTTCTGTTCTGTTTGTTTGAATCAAAATAATTAACAAAATTGTTTCTGTAACTTATTACTGTACGGGGTATTATTATTATAGTTTTACACTGTATTATTACCAAATATGAGCCATTACAGTATTATTATTATTTTAACTATTTATCAGGGATCAGAGTTAGATACAAATCAGAGCTAAAGATGTTCTCAGGAACGGATCTCATTTGTAACTCAGGGGCCGCCTATAATATCATATAATACTTCCTAAAATGAAAACATTTATCATAAGATTATGAATGGTTAGAAATAAAATCTGAAAGTAATAATATATTATTGATAAAAGATGCTCAATGGTCAAAATTGAATAGCATTTAGTAAATATGGGCCTCAAGATTTTCTCATCACACTATTCCCAACATAGGAATGAGTTACTATATATATATATATATATATATATATATATATATATATATATATATATATATATATATATATATATATATATATATATATATATATATATATATATATATATATTATATTATTTAAAAACAAGAGGCAGTTAGTATGCGGCCTGGAAATCTTCACCCAAGATAAAAAACTGAAGAAATATATGCCAGATCACTAAAGTCTTTAGAAAGTGTTAAAATAGAATATAAAGAGTTCATTTAAAAGAAATTGTTTTAATTCAGCGCTTCATCTTGCAGAGCTCGGCAAGTTTTGAAGAACTGCCTGATTCTTGGCATCCGCAAGGAAAATCCCTAGTGTAGCGAGGAGATGCCAAGACTCCATTTACACAGCTTTCCATGACAAGCTAAGCCTTTATTTCATCCAAATATTTATACTAGTACAATACTGTAGCTGCATACAAACATGGCATATACAGCAGTAACACCCAATACCGGCAATGTCTGTCACGGTGCCAATCCAATCGGTGCAGGGAATCCATACAATGTTCTATCATACAATCTAAACATTAAAAATGTGCGTTTAATAAACAAAATAATCTTCATTTTAGAAAACGGGTACTAAAGCATAAAATAGCTGCAGAGAAATGATTACTCCCTTAGTCTGATCTGTTAAATTAAATCGAAGGAAAGAAATTTTATTAGGTGGTGAAATATATTAAGACGAATAAATATTGTGAATATAATATATCCACAGCTTAATTTAAAATTATAAATATCAAGTGCTTTATTAAATTAATGTTATTTATAAAAAAATGCACATTCTTACTGTAAACTTACACTAATATTTGCTATTTTTGTCTGCCATTCAGGCATACTGATTTATCCACCAAGATTAAAGTGAAATAACCTTTTAATTAGGCCATTTTTACCAATAAATGTTGTTTGTCCCTGGAGCTAATCTTCCTAAGTACCCCCCTGGGGTCTGAGCAAACAAAGTCTTTTCATTTTCCTATCAATTTACACCATACACAATGCATTAAAAGGTATAGGAAATGTTCATTTTTTTTACCCTTTCTAATCAAATACATGCTGCTTGTATCAAACACACATTACATTGAGCCATTCTATACACAATCACATTTCCACACCCCTACATAGCCACCCTGTTCTAACCAATAGAAACACTACATTCAAGTATGTTTTTTTAACCTTATGCTAACCTTGCAAGCCAACAGCAGCACAGTGCAGATCTAGAGCTGCTTACTTGTGGTGGGGGAAAAAAAAAGACTACACAACCTATGATGCTTTGCTGCAGAGACGGGGTCCCCAGACATTGCTACAATGTTGTAGCTGCCTCTGATTGTAATTTTAATAGCATTTAGTTCACTAGGTACTTGTCATTAGCTATTGTTTTAAATAATATCATCTTTATAATGGAAACAGTGTCCCTTTAAACTTCAAATCAATATGTTTTTCTATTAAGATGTGACATGTAAATAAATATATATATATATATATATATATATATATATATATATATATATATATATATATATATATATATATATATATATATATATATATATCTCAACGCAATACGCAAGTGATTTTTTATTTATTAAAACCTGTGTGTTATTATCAGTTAAATTTAGTGCTTCTTACATTTATTTTTTTAATAACCCAACATATACTTAATAATATTTATTTATTTTCATTGAAACTAACAGAAAGTACACAGAGCATACGGAGGTCTGAAGATTTAGTTGGTAGTCAGGTATGACCATACATCTGGCACTGCTCATTGGCTGACAGAGCCAAGCCTCTGGATCAGATAAACATTTGAATCAGTTTTTTTCTGGATTGAGAGCGTCACTTGAAAATACAGTGGTACATTATCAAATACTCTTTTTTTCAGATGCTACAAAAAGGCTTTCCATGTCCCATTAATGCAAGTTTTAAACACCCAAACACTCATTTTGAAGCAATATTACTTTTGTAATGTTTAAAACATATGCAGGAATGTTTTGGGGGATTTAAATTTTCCTGAAATAAATATATAATCTGAACCCCACAATTTTACTATGATGCAGATTCACAACATCTAATCCACTGGTTCTCAAACTTCTCTTCAGGAATGCCAGGTCAGGATTTAGGTTTAACATGGGAGGCAATTTTTTTTTCTCTACAGGATGTATAGCCTGCCTGGGGGTACTTAAAGAAAGGTGTGGGAATTACTGCATCAAATATTTTGCCGTTGATCACACACAGATGTATGACATCTAAAACTGCCAGTGCTTTCAGCAGAACTCATGTAAATCACCTGATAAAAAAAAACAGATTCAAATGAGAAAAGAAAATAGTGTCGTGCAGTAAAAGATAATTGCTTATCATAGTTAAATGTAAAGGCTGAGCTTATTTTTATCTTGCCCACTATCAAAATTAGTTGTTTTTGTTAGTTGTTACAGGGCCACATTAAGACCTTTAGAAGACCTATGGACTTAAAAGATTTTGGTGCCTCCATATATATATCTAATTCAAAATTACAGTATATACATATATATATATATATATATATATATATATATATATATATATATATATATATATATATATATATATATATATATATATATATATATATACACACACACACACACACATACCGTTTTGGTCCGAATATAAGCCGCACCCGCATATAAGCCGCACCCGTAAAGTTCAAGGGGAAAAAATAGAAAAAAGATAGTACTCAAATATAAGCCGCACCCGTAAAATTGGAGAGAAAAAGACTCTCAAAGTGATCAGCCATTGCAAGAAACAGGCTTTCTGATTAGCACTGTAGCTTTTTTTGCAGGTTACAGGCTTTACAGGATGTTAGAATCACTAAAACTGTAAATGGCTATTAAATACCGCAGTCTAAAGCACGAAAATCGGCACCCTTAACTCGCAATCACGCAGATCAGCAGTAATTTTGCATTCGCGAATAGAAGCCGCACGCGTTACATGTAAAGTTCGCAAATCGGCAATGATTTTTTTACGGTGGCGAATATAAGCCGCACCCTTAACTCGCAAGCTCAAAAATCGGAAAAAAGGTGCAGCTTATATTCGGACCAATACGGTATATACATATATATATATATATCGGTTTTTTTTGTCCTCTCTGCATGTATGTGTTTTTGTCTCTTTATATACACTTCCCCACAGTGCCATTTATTGTCACAGTGTCCATTTGCTTATTCACCCCTTATCATTTGTATAGCGGAGGCCCTGAGCAGCTCTAGCCATATAGATAGCTGGTAGTCACTTGAAGGGCTTTCATTACAGTGTATCCATCACCATCAACTGCAAAAATCTCTGCAGCAAACCCAAGATAAATGAGGTGGCAAAAGAAAAAAAGAAATAGACTAGAAGTAGTGCTTCAAGGTGGAAACATATAGCTCTCCTTTATTGCTTCATCTTCCATTTAGTCTGAAACAATTCTCAGGAACCATTAGGAGAGAGATTAAATAGAGGTCCATGAGGTAAACATTTCAGCACAAAAAAAATGCAAAGTAAGCAGAGAAATGAGTCTTGCCGAGGTCTGATAAAATAGTCCAAAATGGACAAAGATTCTGAGCGTGTTTTACGTTAAAGCTCTGTCATAAGGTGTAAATATAGAAAATGGTCCCCAGATGCCGGGCTGACACATTCATAATAATTTTTGACAGATCTATGGTCTGTTTACGTAGATTCTGCAGCATGCAATAAATCTTTGGCAAGAAAAATAACCTGTATTAATCTGGGCTCCGCGTTATTTTGAACTTGCGGCACTGACATTTTTCTTTTGAGAGCTGTACCCTTTTCCCCTTAGACTTCCCTTCTCTCTCTTACACCGTCACTGATCACAGCGGCCTTCGATAAATCATTCCGATCCCATACAACACAGGTCTATTTATTAGTGTGGTACAAAGCAGCAGGTACATCATTTTTGCTACACAGATCATACTGTAATCTATCAAGCAAAGCTTTGTCCTTTTACATTGTCATGTGCCTCAATATATCACTTAATGAACCAGTTAAACAACCAACTTCTCATTTTCGGCTAGGTAAGTCAAGACCATAAAAGTATGTTTAGAGAAAATGTTAATTTTAGCAGACTTTGCTTGTTTCTAATGTCCAGATTGCATCTCTAGAGCATTGCTCGTTGGCCTGGAACCTTAATGGGTGATGTCTGAAATGTTTCTATTCAGCAATGTAGGGGCAGGGATATGATTGTAAGTCTGCGAGTTTTAATCTTGCAAGGTGATTTGGGGAAAGCACTAAGGACACTGGATTCTAAACTCAAAGACAGGGCTCTCCATCCTTTTCAATGTGTTAATATTGCTATTGTTTTTGTTGCCTTGAACTTAATACTTGTATAGCGCTACAGAATATGTTGGCGTGTTACAAATAAATGATAATCACTCCTTTCTCTTCCTGTATGTCCCTCAAACCATGTTTCCATTTTCTTTTGGTGCTAATTCATCCCTGCACCAAGGCCTGCTAAGTTTGTGAGATTCTGAGGACACTTCCCTCTCTCCCTGCCACTCACCCACCTCTTCTCAACACTAGGGGTCAGTCAGCATATTAGAGTCTTTCGCCTCAGATCCCTCCCCTTTCCCACTAAATAAAAAAATCTTTCTAACTTTCACTTACTTCCTGACCCTTGCTATTACTTATCTGTTACTCTTCCCCAGGTCTCTGCCCTTTCATTCCCTTTATATTGTAAGTAGCAAGTTTCCAGTCTTTCTGCAAAAGATTCTAAGCTCAAAACAGGGACCTTCAATTTCTGAATTTGTTAATATTGTATTTCCTTTGTTCTTATCCCCTAACAGCGCTACGGAATATGTTGGTGCGATACAAATAAAAGTTTATAATAATAATAATAATAATAAGCATTATTACACCATGCAAGGCTACAAGAGGGAGCTTTTATATGCAGGTTTATGCATGTAATGATAAATTGGAATTGTTCAAATTTCACTAATGGTCCATATTTTCAATATGATCCATGGAAGATCTACAACTGATAAAGAGCAGAAATATTGGCAAGGTGATCCTGAATGCACAGAAGCATTTAGGTGCTTCACATGAAATGTGTCAATCCTAAGTGTTTGCATGTTCCATAGGAGTATGAAAATCAAGACCTATATGAAGCAGGTCAAAAAATTAATGGCTGACCACCAATATATACACATATACACACACACACAAACAGGTATACCCCGCTTAAAGCTACTCCATTTAGAGCCGATTCACTATAGCGCTGTTTTTTTCTGCCAGACTCCTTTTAATGCTAAACCCTGCTATAGCGCTGTTTTTGAATGCAAGATCGCCTTTTTAGCGCTCTGATTTTCTATAGCATTGCCCGCTATAATGCTGTTTTTGCCTGTCGGACCCCTTTGAACGCTCTGATTCGCTACAAGAAAACAGAATCCAGGATGACCCAGAAGCTTCCAAAGCAATAATTTAAAGTTTAGATTTCTGCTAATGTTCAGTTTGTGTTCGTGTTTGCTGTTTCTTTGAAGTTCATATAAAACCAAAAAAAGTTAAAATTTCAATTGAAATTGGTGTTTTTTTTCATGAGCTCCCCCTATTTTCCCTGGTTAAACTGCCCCGTTTAGAGCTGTTTCGCTTAGCACTCCTATTGCCTGGAACCTATCTACAGCGTTAAAACAAGGTATAGCTGTATATCACATATAATTGTTGTCAAACTACGAACCGTCGTCACGAAGCGAGGGGCCGCATTTGCGGAAGGTGGAGGCTCCCACGTCGGCTGCAATGAGCCAATTGGCTGAGATTTTGCTGGCGCATTCCCTCTGTGCAGATGGAAGGTTCCTACACATTAAAAGTCTCCCACTGCTGTAGGAAATAGATTAGCAGAAACCAAAATGGTAGACTTCAAAGCAGCCTAATTACAAATAAAGAATAATAAATTAGTATTTTCTGTTTTTGTTTTTTTTATTCACAAAATAATTTGCTTATGTTCACATGATGTTGTGATATTATAATTATAGGACTATAGAAGTCCTTTAATAAACTTTCTCCTGTTAATTAATTCTGGATACTTCATTCCTCTAGATTGTGGTATTTTTCTGCTCCCTGCTGCGCAGAGAGTTTTGTGAGGAGGATTCCTGAAGTACCTGAGCGTGAGTCATCCATTTTGTTACATAACTGGCTGATCACACTGCTTCTCAGGCAATTATACCAGTTTCCCAGAGTGAACACAGTGGGACTTATTTAAAAATGACTGTAGTGTTTCATCAAAATGACGCAACTTTAGCCTTCAAAATATGTTTTTAGATGTGATCGGTATTCTTCTGCTGCACCCAAGAAGTACACGGTATTTATAATCTATTACAGTCCATCGCACAGGTCAGGCAAGGCCTATAATCAATAACAACACAAAGCACTGCTGTGATCAGGGAAGTCTCATTATATTGCTCTATAGTGACAGTCAATCAGTAATACAGTCTGATGGAAAAGGACACCAATAATGGGCGTATTAGGGTTTTATGCTGCCCTAGGCCATTCAGATTAGTGCTACCCCACACCTCACATGCAGCTACTCTTTTCCTGTTTCTGTATCTCAAATTATAAGTATATGTGAGTTTATGTATATAAATGGTATGTCAGGAAGTGTCAAGTACATTCCAGACAGAAATATCACTGCACATTGAAATATGTTTGTATATGCACAGAAATGTCTATGTACTGCACTGCATCTTCAGGCAGCCTTGAAAATGTGCTGCCCTAGGCCTAGGCTGAAAAACACGCCAGACATGGGAAGAGCAAGCCTGACTGTATGTGTCTGACGAGCGCCTGACACAAAGAGAGCGCCGCCTGACACAAACAGAGCGCCGCCTGACACAAACAGAGCGCCGCCTGACACAAACAGAGCGCCGCCTGACACAAACAGAGCGCCGCCTGACACAAACAGAGCGCCGCCTGACACAAACAGAGCGCCGCCTGACACAAACAGAGCGCCGCCTGACACAAACAGAGCGCCGCCTGACACAAACAGAGCGCCGCCTGACACAAACAGAGCGCCGCCTGACACAAACAGAGCGCCGCCTGACACAAACAGAGCGCCGCCTGACACAAACAGAGCGCCGCCTGACACAAACAGAGCGCCGCCTGACACAAACAGAGCGCCGCCTGACACAAACAGAGCGCCGCCTGACACAAACAGAGCGCCGCCTGACACAAACAGAGCGCCGCCTGACACAGTTCTGAGAGAGAGTGTAACTTTCACAAGTAAATTATCTTTGAAGTATGTTTGGTGTCAAGAGTGTGCAACCATGTGCCTGACAGAAAAAGTATATCTCAGACAAAAAGTGCCCAAGAGAGAGTATTTTAAGGAAATAATGTATCCGTTATTTGAGAGAGAGGTTATCGGACACAGAATGTGCCTGACAGAGAGAGCCTTCTTGGTTGTCAGGAAAGACAACTCTGAAACTGCATGTGCCTGACACAGTGTGTGTATCGGATAGAAAAAGTGCATCTCACAGAAAAGTGCCTAAGAGAGTTTTTTCTAAGAGTGTATTAAAGCAAATCACATATCTGACGAGAGAGAGAGCGAGAGAGAGTGTGTGTGTGTGTCGGACAGGGCTTTTCTAAGAGAGAGAGTGTGCCAGAGACAATTAGTACCAAACAAACTATGGCTATCTGTCATTATGTGTGGCAAGTAGAAGGTTCCTACAAATTAAAAGTCTCCCACCCATGCAGGAAATAGATTAGAGGAAACCAAAATGGTAGAGACTGAGTATGTTCAAAATAACAGACATTGAATATATGCACTCGACCAAATGGATGCTTCATACAGACAATTAGTACCAAACAATCTATGGCTATCTGTCTACATTTAGATACCAGTCCAGTTTGATTATACAATGAATACCAGTAACCACATTTTTATAATTTGATACATACCACAATATCACCATTTATAATTTCTCCATTGCAGGTTGTCAATCCGCCTAAAATGTTAACAAATGTTACACTGGTTTAGTGGACTAACAACGTGGGCTGCACCCTCTGACAAATAAGACCAGTAGTTCTCAAACTAGTTTCATGATGCTTTTAAATGCATCCGGCCCCTGTGTCATCTTTTAAATGCATATAACGCACCACAAAATCCTACACTAATGCAACGCACTTTCAATATAAGATGGTGCTCTCAGTCAATGAGCAGTGATATAGTTGTATGAGTAATACTTGCCTGCCACTGAGCGCTACATGTACATTATGTGTAATACGGTCTGTAAGTACACAATGTAACATAACAAAATATATTATAACAAGAGGTGCATTTTATATTGCCCTTTTATTATCCCTTTTGCAAACTCTTTTCAGTGGGACCCATGGTTCCAACTCAACAAACACTTACACCAGAATATTCATTTTTGTGTGGAAAGCTTTGTGGTAACTTTGTAGGAGCCAGAAGATGGGTTATTTGAGATTGGGGTAATTTTGACCCCAAGAAGCCATTCTGTGCAAGCACTACCACAAATAAGTTATGACTTTGGGGACATAGGATTATGCCAATACTTTTGGAAACAAAACATGGTTCTATGGCTGAACACTACTTTAGTATATTATTGTAAAAATAATAAAGTTACTTAGGCTTGGCACAATTTTATATTAAACCGATATACAAATGTCCCCTGAATATTCATTCAATGTGTAATAAATATATTAAATATATAAACACTAAACAATGAAAAATGTATTTGTGTTGGTGAAGATTTTCTACGTTTGTTATTATATTGTTTACCTCATTCTCCACTTAATGAACCTATCAAAGTAAAAAACATATGCCACACGCGTCTCCTCAAGGCGAACAACAGTTATTAAATTAAACATATACTTTTTTTGCAACACCCTTTTTGCAATAATAGTGAACCTTAGGGAGTTTATTATTTTTCATCTGTTCATTGCACTGCATTTTAACAAATGCTGTCCAATGACATTTAAAATGTCTCAAAGCAATGTGCCGAGTAAATGAAGCAAACACACTGTTCCACCCTTTGTAGTTATAGAATAATGTTCCTGCTTATTAGTAACCAGCACAAAGCTATATTTATTCATAACTGTTTTGGTTTGTTTTGCCACAAACCGAATAAAAAAGTCATGCTGAGAGAAATTAGGCATAAGAAACTATGAGAGAAGGGAGGCATAAGGAAAACTATGAGAGAAGGGAGGCATAAGGAAAACTATGAGAGAAGGGAGGCATAAGGAAAACTATGAGAGAAGGGAGGCATAAGTAAAACTATGAGAGAAGGGAGGCATAAGTAAAACTATGAGAGAAGGGAGGCATAAGGAAAACTATGAGAGAAGGGAGGCATAAGGAAAACTATGAGAGAAGGGAGGCATAAGGAAAACTATGAGAGAAGGGAGGCATAGGGAAAACTATGAGAGAAGAAAGGCATAGGGAAAGTGAAGAGAGAAGGGAGGCATAAGGAAAACTATGAGAGAAGGGAGGCATAGGGAAAGTGAAGAGAGAAGAAAGGCATAGGGAAAGTGAAGAGAGAAGGGAGGTATAGGGAAAACTATGAGAGAAGGGAGGCATAAGGAAAACTATGAGAGAAGGGAGGCATATGGAAAACTATGAGAGAAGGGAGGCATAAGGAAAACTATGAGAGAATGGAGGCATATGGAAAACTATGAGAGAAGGGAGGCATAAGGAAAACTATGAGAGAAGGGAGGCATATGGAAAACTATGAGAGAAGGGAGGCATAAGGAAAACTATGAGAGAATGGAGGCATATGGAAAACTATGAGAGAAGGGAGGCATAGGGAAAACTATGAGAGAATGGAGGCATATGGAAAACTATGAGAGAAGGGAGGCATAGGGAAAGTGAAGAGAGAAGGGAGGCATAAGGAAAACTATGAGAGAAGGGAGGCATATGGAAAACTATGAGAGAAGAAAGGCATAGGGAAAGCGAAGAGAGAAGGGAGGCATAAGGAAAACTATGAGAGAAGGGAGGCATATGGAAAACTATGAGAGAATGGAGGCATATGGAAAACTATGAGAGAAGAAAGGCATAGGGAAACTGAAGAGAGAAGGGAGGTATAAGGACAACTATGAGAGAAGGGAGGCATAAGGAAAACTATGAGAGAAGGGAGGCATAAGGAAAACTATGAGAGAAGGGAGGCATAAGGAAAACTATGAGAGAATGGAGGCATATGGAAAACTGAGAGAAGAAAGGCATAGGGAAACTGAAGAGAGAAGGGAGGTATAAGGACAACTATGACAGAAGGGAAGCATAAGGAAAACTATGAGAGAAGGGAGGCATAAGGAAAACTATGAGAGAAGAAAGGCATAGGGAAAGTGAAGAGAGAAGGGAGGCATAAGGAAAACTATGAGAGAAGGGAGGCATAAGGAAAACTATGAGAGAATGGAGGCATATGGAAAACTATGAGAGAAGAAAGGCATAGGGAAACTGAAGAGAGAAGGGAGGTATAAGGAAAACTATGAGAGAAGGGAAGCATAAGGAAAACTATGAGAGAAGAAAGGCATAGGGAAAGTGAAGAGAGAAGGGAGGCATAAGGAAAACTATGAGAGAAGAAAGGCATAGGGAAAGTGAAGAGAGAAGGGAGGCATAAGGAAAACTATGAGAGAAGGGAGGCATAGGGAAAACTATGAGAGAAGAAAGGTATAGGGAAAGTGAAGAGAGAAGGGAGGCATAAGGAAAACTATGAGAGAAGAAAGGCATAGGGAAAGTGAAGAGAGAAGGGAGGTATAAGGAAAACTATAAGAGAAGGGAAGCATAAGGAAAACTATGAGAGAAGGGAGGCATAAGGAAAACTATGAGAGAAGAAAGGCATAGGGAAAGTGAAGAGAGAAGGGAGGTATAAGGAAAACTATGAGAGAAGGGAGGCATAGGGAAAACTATGAGAGAAGAAAGGCATAGGCAAAGCTAAGAGAGAAGGGAGGCATAAGGAAAACTATTAGAGAAGGGAGGCATAAGGAAAACTATGAGAGAAGAAAGGCATAGGGAAAGTGAAGAGAGAAGGGAGGTATAAGGAAAACTATAAGAGAAGGGAAGCATAAGGAAAACTATGAGAGAAGGGAGGCATAAGGAAAACTATGAGAGAAGAAAGGCATAGGGAAAGTGAAGAGAGAAGGGAGGTATAAGGAAAACTATAAGAGAAGGGAAGCATAAGGAAAACTATGAGAGAAGGGAGGCATAAGGAAAACTATGAGAGAAGAAAGGTATAGGGAAAGCGAAGAGAGAAGGGAGGCATAAGGAAAACTATGAGAGAACGGAGGTACAGGGAAAACTATGAGAGAACAGAGGTATAGGGAAAACTATGAGAGAAGAAAGGCATATGGAAAGCGGAGGAAGAAGAGAGGCATAGGGAAAGCTAAGAGAGAATGGAGGCATAGGGAAAGCTAAGAGAGAAGCGAGGCATAAGGAAAACTGAGAGAACGGAGGCATAGAGAAAGTTGTTTATACTTCTAAAACAAAGTGAAAATCCCAAACCAACAAACGGTGTGCAATCTCGATCAACTGTTTGGACAAATAACATGGCCTCCATGTTCCAGTTTTTTCATATGGAATCAACATGTTAAGATTCCGGAGTTCTATCTTAGTTCTATACTACAATAACCGCAATTGCTTAATCCTTTGCAATATGTATACAATTAAATTTTTAAATACGCTTTCAAATAAGAGCAATGTGTACTCTTTAGGAAAGCAAACTGTGCTAAAAAGGACCACTATAATGCATTTAAAAGTAAAGCTCATATGTTCTTTGCTGGGAATGGACTATTAAAAACAATATGAAGTTTAAAACAAATAAAGTTAAATGTTTAATTTTTAAATTGTCTGTTTTCTCTTCAAGCAGAGCTGCTTTGCTCATCTTCCTTGTAGCCTGTCAGAGAGTGTGGACAGCTTGCCTGGGGTCTTGACCATTATGGAGCTTGGAAGCAGGCTGGGCTCTGATGTCACTGACCTCCGCCTAGTGACAATTAGCTCTGCCCCCTTACATACAAATACACAGTGGTATTTGCTGTATTGTAACCTGCTTGCAGCTACCCCATATACCTAACCCAGTGCATGAGCCATCATAGGTCGTCCCCTTTTACTGAACATACTCAGTCTGAAACCGGGTC
The DNA here is from genome assembly GCA_027410445.1 of Discoglossus pictus. Taxonomy (NCBI): domain Eukaryota; kingdom Metazoa; phylum Chordata; class Amphibia; order Anura; family Alytidae; genus Discoglossus; species Discoglossus pictus. The sequence continues at coordinate 52,290,060 of CM050166.1, forward strand.
TAATTGGTGATACGTTTTTTTTCTGTCCAGCTTTCTGGCAGATCTGGCCAAGCCCCCTGATAGGCACAGGTAAGTGGAGATGAGCTGCTCTGCTTGAGGGGGAAACCAACACTCAAAAGTAAGAGATAATGATAACTTATTTATCTTAAACTTCATAGTGTTTTTAATACTCTATGCCCAACAAACAGACATGAGTTTTACTTGTAAATGCAGTACTTCACCTTTTTTTCCAAGTTCACAGAGGCACAATTCAAGGCTAGAAATTGCCTGTCAAACATCAAGTTTACCAAGCTGGATGTTTATAAGACTGTCATTCAACTAGAACAGTCCTAGATTGTGATTTAAAACCCTGTTGAAACCATCATCATTAACGGATTTACAAGCATATACTGTATAAACCACCCTAATAAAAAACAGAGAATAACATATTAAAATATTGAATCATCTCAAATGACATCTGAAAGTACACATATGGATGGATGTAAAAGACCAAGAGACAAAACAAGCCTAACTGAATAAATTTAAAGAAGATGCGCTAGTGAGAAGAATACTTAAGGAATGGTCAAGGAAGAAATATGTGAAAATTAAAAGAGGTATTCAGGAGAAAACTGAATACATTGTTAAAGTGAGGCACAGGGACAGCAGAATAGAAATATTTAATATAATGCAGATAATGTTGAGACACGTGGAGTAGTGATAGGAAAAGTGACACTCATGAGAGACAATAAAATATATAATGTAGGTTGTATCACCATATCAGAGGACCCTGGATAAATAGTAAAGGAAAATGGTCATGCAAACTGGATTGGAGTATTTAGCTTGTTACAATAAAGGGCCAGTAAAAAAATATGTGATACGTTTGTGAATGTTATGTGTGAGAGGAGTATTTACATTGCTGGAAGAAAAGGCTTGCAGTTATTGATGCAAGCTTCATGAAACTGGGCATGGGTGGGGAAAGGGGGCGTTATATTCAATAAAATCCTTTTTATATAACAATTCTCAATATTTTTAATTATTATTATTATCCTTTATTTGTAACCCGCAAACATAGCTATACTGGGATACCAAGGCAAAAACAAAGGTAACACATTGCAAACGGAGGGCCTTGTCTTTGAACTTAAACAACAACATTAAGCAAACATAGTGCTCTTCTGCCAAGCCCTGACACAAGATTGAAAACTCACAAACTGTCTAAGCTTCTCCATCTTCTAATCTCCCCACCCCTTCCACTACTGATAAAAAATAAAAAAAAAAGTACAACCCTCAGTCTCCAGGTGTAAGAAACTGATGAAACCACATAAGATTTATTCTTCTATACATAAACAGTGTTCAAAATTCTGAATTTCTCTAAACGTGTTTTATCTTCATAGCTTACACAACTGCTAATGTGTTAAGTACTTTCAGCTGCAGTGGTACTTTAATGAGTCAATAACACATTGAGGCAGAGCAGAGAGGGTAGAATCGAGCAAATGAAGAAAGGAAATGGGTTGTAAGCTAGTTATTCAATAGGTTGAATCTATAGAGGATTTGATTATGATGAGAGTAACTACTGATTGAAGGCAGATGGAAACATGCCAGGGTTTAGTGATGATGAAGAGATGAGGACATTCTGTGTTAAATTAGACTGAGGCTAGTGTTAATCTATGAAACTAATAACCTCACTCTGGATTTTCCTCGAGACGATGTTATGATACGTAATGTTTCTTTATGTTAAATAAATTACACAAAAAATGATTGATTAGAATAAGCGATTTCTTTAAACAGGACAACCTCTATTTTTTTACATTTTACATACAATTATTCTGCTGTGTGCATGTTTTCCACTGATAAACTTTGTGAGGTGGGAGAATAATCTTGAATACACTGGAAAATAATTTTGCATAACCAGTGCCATCTAAAATTGCCAGTGGTTTTATTATGATTAATAGAAACCTCATTACCCTCTTGAAATTGTATTAAACATTAGTTCAGAAAAGATGAACAGTGAATGAAAATTCACTTCCTTGATAAAGACTACACTACACATGGATATATAAAGTTTCCTGGGTTTCAAATATTTGGTAAGAAACAGGCAGTGATTATCAGAAAAAGATATGTTATAAAGAATAGTTCAGTGTACTGAAAAAGTTATAGGCAGGAAATTAAATTCAAGCTTTGCACACCCACAGGAGGCTTACGTAACCAAGTATGCAGAGGAAATCCAGCTAGGTGTGGAGTTTTACCTTTCAAAGGAAGTACTTGCTGCAGGATGGAATCACATGGTTGGGTGGGGTCTGAGCTTAAAACTGAATCAGAGAACAAGGATATAGAGGGAAAAGAGACTACATATCCCAGGCTGCTTTGCACCACAGGAACCCCAGTGTATGATACAAATGTATCTGCTTTCTCCTGATTAGCCAAAGTTTATTAATTTTATGCTAATCTTAAGAGGGATTTTCAGGGGTGTCAACTGACAAAAGCCTCAGCTTGCAAATGTAAAAGATTTAGCAAACATCAGGATGAGTTTTTAAGTCTTTATTTTGGTATTTTGTCATGCAAATTTTTTTTAGCATACACTACTGATTATCCTCTATCAGATCCAGGAAGCTTAGATATGCCTTTAATTACAGCTCAGCAGCAACTATTCACAATAACAATATATCGTTTTCAGTTTGCCTTCCTCTGGATCAATTAACAACTAATGCAGATCAGAGGAGATCTAAAAAAGTTGAACTTGATGGACTAAAGTATTTTTCAACCTTAATTACTATGTAACATATCGCCCCCAAAGAGGACTCTTCTATTCTAGAAAAAAACTGCACCGTTAGATAGTGTTACTACCATAAGATATGTAAGCAACATTTTAGTTATAAGCTATAAAAACGTTTGTGCTATTTCTTTTAATTCAAACAAACAGAACATAAAAATAAATAAATTAAAAAAGCCTTGGGAGCGGTTCTTAAGTACGGGTCGTCTGTAACCCGGGTACCTCCTGTATGTGCTCTATGCTCCATACAGACATATTTTGTAGAGCGAACATCTATATTCTAGACGTGGAGGGGGTACTAAACACTTTCTCACCTGAGGTGAGAGGAGTTAATATGAGAAAGGTTACATTTCCCAATAGGAACAAATGCATAGTAAATCAGGACATTACGCTAGATGCACTTGAGATGCTTAGTCAATCCCCTCCCCTTTAGAGATAAGAAAAGGAGGAACTATGGAAAGTAGAACATTGTCAGGGCTGAAAAACAGGGTTCTGTCAAATATCCTCCAAGCATTTGGGAGGCTAAAACGGTCAGGGGCAGAAGAGGGACTGTTCATCCTAAAGGAGGGACAATTGGGAGATATGATGTTTTACAGTAATAAGCATTCACAAAAAAAAAAATACATATTTCTAAAGATTATGTCCCTTGAGATTAAAGCAAAACTAGGAGGACTGTACGCATGATTCTTTTGGAGACAGGACACAGTGCTGCTTAGTGGGAAGGTGTACTGCTGCTTTAAGTTCAGCCGAGCCGATCTATTATCTCCTCTGCAGTGTGTGAAGCTCATGCTTTCTGCAGTACTGCGGTTGCAGCCTGCCCACGCTGCTGAGCTGAGTGGGCGGCTGAGCCGAGTGGGAGGAGGTATGAAGGCTCTGGGAGAGATACATCAATACAAAGTGAGATTTCTGTGGATGGCAAAAGCTGCATTACATGAACCAGAACCTCATCAAAGCGCCTGTTATTAAACGGGTAGGAACAGGGACTTACAATATTATTATTTTATTTTGCACCTGTTAGGCCATTAAAATTATTCTCCTTCAATGCAGAGGTGCAACTAATTACTTGTAAATTATGCTTCGACTTTTTGGGACACTCATACCTGTGATGCTGAAATATGTCCTTGTACCCACAAAAATGTAGAACCAAAATTAGTATGCATTTGGTGATATTAGGTACTAAATAAAAAAGCAAAAACAAACTTACCTATAATATATTATTGGCAAGGACCCACGAAAACAGGATTTAAATCCGGATTGCATTTCTAGTCACAATTTTCATACATAGTGAGCACATACTTGATTTTAAAGCTTAGGTTATATTATTGTGAGGGATTGACAGGTAAAGAGAGAATGAGAGGAGGAGGGAGCTACAATGTTGCAGTCGGAGCATTTTCTTATAACAAAGCAGTCTTTCTATTGTGAAATTGTTTGTTGTTGTTCTGTCCTTCAGTTGTGTCTGACTGTCAGTGACCATATAAACACAGGCACATATATGTCTGTGTTTCTGAGTGTGCCTATCCATATGCTTTACATGGCAGACACTGGAGTGGGTTACCAGTTCCTTCTCCAGTGGACTGTGATTTGTCTGACCTCTATGATATCACCTGCCCATCTTGGGTGACCCTAGATAGTTTATAATCCCTAACATAAAACAGTTGATCTATAAAAATATGAACATAGCGATTACCTTTCTTTGGATAATTCCTTTTTGTTCTAGTATTAATCAAAAATTGTGCATACAGTGCTGTTCTACATTTTGGTTCTGTTTTTCTAGGTTTGAGATTCTACATTTTGGTTCTTTTGAGGGTTTTTTATTGTTTTTACCATAAATTTACATTAAAATGAAGTTTTAATTGCAGCTTATTTCATTTTTCTTTTGTAATAAATTCCACAACTACTTCTCCTATGACTTTACAATACAAGATCTATCTTGCTTTTCCTTTTCACTGCTAAAAATCAAAAGCTCTGCTTCCTTGTCAGGTTAACTGATTACACGGCCCTCGCTGCCCTGAATAAATTAACAACGTATTCATATAGATCACTGGGACTTCTTTTAGTGAGTCTTAGAGGCCAATCGCTCAATGGAGCAGCACGGAAAGCTTGATGGTTCCTCTCGTATTCAAGGCAGTGGCCTACATTTTTTATAAAGTGCCAAGGTCTTGCACTTCTTAGGTCAAATTTGCATGTGTGGGAGGTGAGGAGCATCCTTAGAAAAAGCTTAAGACACGTTGGCCTACATTTGACAAACAGCACTGTAGAAATCTGGCTATTTAGTTATTGCTCCTCAAAATACCTGCTGTATATTAACAGAAAGAACAGAAATGTTACAGTAAAAAAGGAACAGAAAGCCGCCATACCTTAACATTTCTGCAGAAAATTCTGTACTTGAACAGTTAAAGGGACACTGCTGCTGTCCTTCACTTTTTGCCTTGTGTTTAATATTGTATTTTTTCTTTGTACTTATCCCCTGCATAGCGCTATGGAATATGTTGGTGCGCTACAAATATCATATAATAAAAGGAATACGTTGGTTTCTTCCTAAAAAGCTTTTATGATACGGCTATGTAATGTACTAGATGTTTCCGCTTTAGGGAATAATTACGGGTATATTCTGCAATATTTGTGTGGCTCCTTTACGCTTATGTTAATCTGTATCTGAAAACTGCTTTATAAACACGGGCAAGGGGATCTAACCGTATAACATTTGAGATATTTTCACAACCAGAAACAAACAAGAATGTTTATATTATGTGTTCCTAATTCGCACATCAAAGCAACTTATTTGCATAATAATGCAGCACAAACAATGTAGAGTATCCCAGGCACCTGTACAATGAATTGCTGATTTTCATGTTTTTTTTTTACAAATAACATCTTGATTTGGGAGGGGGGCTGTGTATGGTTTTTCATGTCAGAGATACTGGAATGGGTTGTTAGTCCCTACTCAGGTGGGCCACAGCATACAGCTCCCGGTATCTCTAGGTGGTCTCCCATCAAAGTACTGACCAGGCCCAACCTTGCATGGCTTCAGGGTGGTGTGATCTCTTGCTTGGAATCATACCCAGGTTGCACTGAATCCTAACCACTGGACTACCAGGGAACCTTTTTGTGGAAATCCAGACCAATTTATATAAAAATAATATAATACACAAAGAAAATGTAATAAAAACTTAAAAACAGAAAACATGCAATATTTTATTTTTAAAGGTTAGATTTTGCCCTAGTTTCCCAATAGGACACATATCTAACACTAAACAAGCTTCACTATAATCAAGCTACACATTTTTACATATTAATAGCATACAAACACAGACAAATGCTCTGTCAGAATTCCACCCCAGAGGTGGCTATACTGACATATGAAATTGTAAATGCTGCACTTTCTAGACACAATCAATATGTGACATTTATTAATACTGGGTTAACCTCTTCAAAGGCAAAGCATGCAGTGAGTAATTTAAATATCCAAACTCGATAGCCCATATCCCACATCAGTGATTTCTTCATTACAAACTGGAGTTTGTGTCAGCATAAAAAGCTGCATTTACAGCTTGTAAGTGGAGCTACACATAATAATGAAAAGAAATGAGCTGCGATGTTTATATCAAGCGATAGAAGGTCCATTGAGATTATACAAAGACAGCCAGTTAATGCTGCATATTTAAGTCATACAGTACGACAATGCTTCCTATACTAAATCATACGTTTGATCACAACTCGTCTACACATCTTCCCTCCAGCTATGGTACAATTAGCAGCTGAAACGTAGCTATCTGCAATGCATTCACCCATTACTTGCAACCAGATCCACAAGGGAAACCAGGAACAACTGGCAGAAAATATACATTACAGTAAAACTTCAGGATAAAGGGAGAACAGAAGAAGAAATTACCCAACGCATTTCACACCACATAAAGCTTAATCTCTGCTTAAAACATTCCTGTTAAATGTTGATTTTCATATCTTCAGATAATAATAAAAGTGTGTCCTTGATTATGAGTGCCTCTGATAGAGGAGAATCAGTAGTGTATATTTTGCATGAAAACATAAGAAAATAAACATTTAAATACTTACCTTGAAGTTGGCAAAATGTCTTGTAATTTCTGACAGATGAAAACTAGAGTGAACACCCCCTTGAAACCAAGCTAAATTAGTATACAATTCATAATTTATTTTGGCCAATCAGGAGGAGGCTCGGGAAGCTGATACATTTGTATCAAGCTCTGGGGTTCCTGGCTGTGCTGTAAAGTCTCTCTACCAAAAAAAGTCAAACGCATCTGGCTGTTTCTCCTCTACACACTTGGTTATGTAAACTCCCTGTGGGTGTGCAAAGCTGGATTTTACTTTCCTACCTATAACTTTGTAAGTACATTGAACTTATCGCCATAACACATATTTTTCTGATAATCACGCCCTGTTTCTTACCAAACATTTGAGACCCAGGAAATGTATAGATACCTTTAACCACAATTCCAATTGCAAACCATAACCACCAACTACAACCTTAAAGGATGTCTGAACCTTTATAAGGAGGACATTTCTTTCAGAAAAGTTTAAAATAAAAAAAACATTAGATTTTTGACAAATAATATTTCTGTTTAGTTCTTTTGTCAGCTGGCTTTTCAAAATGGCAGTCTTTCAATGAAACTGAACAATACAGAATTTCCTACTAGGATAACCCTTCCTTAGCAACCCAAAATGGAAGCATAGCCGTGAACCCCAACCTAAACCACAACCTCCAAAGCAAATTTAACTTCGACTATAGACATAAGCCAATCCCAACTCTTTCACTAACCATAAGCCAAACCCTAACTATAACCTTAAAGGTGCAAATTCTCAAATAATTCCGTAAAACTGATAATAGTCCACTTATTTTGCATCTATATCAATTGTTTGACACGGCTAATAAAATTGCTTATTTCATAAAAATAGACAAAAACTATAATAAAAATAAATCACAATTTAAAAAAATAATTTCTTGAGCCTGTAGGAGCACATTTGTTCTTTTTGAGATGGTCGGGAACATGCTACTCTAGAAAAACCACATCCTGACATTTTCACCTTCCTGTTTTGTTTCAATCCCATAATGGTATTTAAATTACAAACCATCTATACTTTTAAAGCCTATCACTGCTGCTAGCAAACTAATGGGATATTTGGGAAACCGTGAATACAGCAGTTTATCATCTACTAAACAATTCCTGCTTCCAAAGCACATTCAGTTTTATAATCTAATGCTATACTGAAAGGACTTACTTGAACTTCTAAACAACTAATACAATTACCAGAAATGACAAGATGTTAATGAACTATCTGTGTATTAATGGGTGATCGTGTTTTCTGAATCAAGTATGGATACAGTTAATAATGTCATTTTGAATTTGGAATTTGGAATTTTCCCTGTTTTTACTTTTATCGAATATAACACACGCTGCTTATATCAGAAACACACATTACATTGAGTTATCTATACACATACAGATCTATTTTAAAATACTTATAGTTTAGAATTAGGATTACCGTTCAGGATTAGAGCTTGCTGTTAAAAGTGGGGAGTTGGGTGTAGCTTATTAGTGAGGGCTAGCTAAAGATCTGAAAATAAAGAAATTTAGTGTCTGACATGCAAAATGATATCTTCCATATTTTCAAAAAATGGAGAATAGATGGAACTATTGGTTCTTATGAGGTTTCGTAATAATGAAGAAATACAATATTTTAGGGTGACCATTTAGTTGCTACTTACATTGTTTTCTGGAATATGTTTAACACTGTTCTTTAAGAAGCCATTAACAAATTGCAAAGCTTGATATAAACAATAACAAGTAATATTAAAAGTAAAAAATAAAAATAAAAATTGTGAAAATAGGTGATAGTTGAAAAAAGGATGTATCCAATTCAACATATTTGAGCAACACGTAAATTACCAATGGAGTATCTCATGGGTCTGCCCAACTAACTACTGTATATTGCACTGTAAATAAGTAAAAATGTGGATAACAACAATCCAAGATCATAATGTAGCATTAATGACTCTGTACTGAAGGATATCACTTCCGATTAATGAAAAGCAAGGAAGCAAAGCAGGTGAGAGCAAGCAGCACGCACATAAGATTATGTCTGCTGTAGAAATTGGGGCTTGTCTGGCCACTTTATACATCAATGGTAAGCTTCCACAAAAAAAAATTAAATACGTTTGTTACAAACAAGGAAGATCAAGTAAACTGTTTATCTATACCAGCGTTTCTTAAAAATATGGGTTCGGCCACTGCTTATCTGCTGGTCCTCGGAGAGAAAGGGGTGGAAGAGAAAGAGGCACTAAAGAGATGAGCAAGATTGATAATGATGACAGATTGTCTTCTTACACTTGTCACTGACAAGGCAGTAAATACATTACTGAAGAACTTGTCTGTTAATAATGGTCTCAATCACAAAGCTGGTCCAAAGAGGCTTTGGATGGTAGCCAAAAGATTGATAACTGCTGATCTACATGACCAAGCGTATCTACAATGTTTGGGGAAGAAGACAGAGTTATATGATATGAAGCTATAATTGCATTAGGGAATCAACACAATACTGTATGGAAGCATAGAAATAAGAGGTAATGAAGGTAATATACATAAAGTACACGTAGATATACTATATGTATGCAGTCTAAATGGAAGAATTTCTAAGACATTTGATGAGATTTGTATATAAAAAATATATGCCATAGCAAACTTCAGAATATCCAATGCATGAGATGGGTTGTTGCTGTGTACCGTTTTAGGGATTGAATGCATGTTATTGGTGTTATCTAGACTCATCTACTATACTCATTGCTCCGTGTCTGCAGCACCTCTCTGTCAGTCACTCCATTGGCTTTCCATAGCTTCCAGAATATAATTCAAAAACATGACCCTAACATATAAAGCCGTCAACAGAAGTGCACCCCCTTATATCTCTTCTCGTCTTTGAATACTCTCCCAAACGCCCTCTTCGCTCTGCTAACGACCTTCTTCTATCGACCTCTCTTATCTTCTCTCACTACCGCCTTCAGGACTTTTCTTGTGCTGCTCCTATTCTATGGAACTCCTTGCCTCGCTCCACTATCTTCCAGCCTCAAAACCTCTCCAAAAATGCATTTGTTTAAAGAAGCTTAACACCTTCAGCCTTAATATGCACAATTTATATATCACCCTCCTGTTACCACACCCATACCCTTATATTGTACGTTGTTAATCTTGCATGGTGTTTTGGGAAAGCACTTTGTATGCTACAAGACAGGGCCCTCTATATGTTTGCAATGTGTCAAAACTGTTTTTGGCTTGTACTCAACACTTGTATAGTGCTTTGGAATATGTTGGACCTTTATAGAAGGATAATGACAATATTGTAGCTATGGAGAGGATAAAATGCTATAAATGGCTATAACCATTTTTTTTCCAAAAGGATGCAAAACATAGTCTATTTTCTAAAGCAATAGAAAAATCAGATAAAAAATGTTTATTTTGGCCATCGATAACCTAAAATTACTATTTCCTGAATGTATTTTAGTGAACGTTACCTTCGAATAATTGGTAATCCCGGATTTTCTTAACATTAACACTGGCAAAGTTTTTAAGTCAACAATGTACATCCGGCCCAGTGATGTGAAAGAAAAAGTCAAAACAGAACAAGGCCAAGCTGACATTTTATGCCTCATTCAGGATTCCAAGTCTGAAGGAAGTGACATGTAGACAAATTATCACACATTTATTCTGCTATCTTAAATCAGTCCTGGTGAGACAGTCAATCAGAGAGCTCTTTTAGAGCAGCAGGAGGTATCTTATTTTGCCAACACAGTATTCTCATGAATGCCTTTATTAGCTATAAAACATGGCTGCCCGAAAAACAACATCAGCTTAATACAAATGTGCTTCACCTCACTGTCTGCTCTAATACACTGGATCAGTCAGGGCATTGGCATCAGGGTAATAAAGAACTGTGTATTTTAGGAATAACATCACATTTGTGAAGCATTTAGCTAACTACATTAACAGCTCTGTAAACCAAAAACATACACATTATAATTGGTGTGTTTTGGAATTTGACACCTCCCCCCCACACATGCTATTAAGTAGATAGCTTGCATCACAAAATGCACTGTTCTCTAGAATTGACGCCCTCACACACAAAACCCTCACCAAAGTTAAATGGACACCTCCATCAACAGAGGCATTAGTTTGAATTTTTCCTAATTACAAATTAGCTTTATGATAATTGTGCTGCCTAATTATGCTCAGAGACAAATAATATTCCAGCATACATATTTTTTACCATATTATTATTAGTATGGGTTGCGTACAAGGCAAAGACAATATTAAAAAGGTATATATATATATATATATGGAAATGTCCCTGATTATATCAGAAACACACATTACATTTTGTCATTCTATACACATACACATTTATTTTTAAAAATAGTTTCCACACCCCCAGGGGAACCTACATAGGCATCTGGAAGGACGAATGGAAATGTGGCAGCTAAAAACCGCCAGTGTTTTCCAAAAACATAAAAAAAAAAAAAAAAGAGAGAAACTAAAATTGTAGAAGCATATAAAGGGTAATAAATTCTAGTCTAGGGCACACCTTTATATAACCTGATCTCCAAAAGGAAAAAAGAACCCTATATAGGGTCCATTTTATTGTAATCTGATTTTCAAAGGACAATCATATATATAGTTGTGGATCTTGCGATGTTAGTGACAGTTGCAATGTTGGAAACGCACTTGCGGCACTTGAAATGCCGCCCAAAAACTTTTTGCAACAGTTTGCTAATTTAACGACAAAACTTACTACAAGCGCGTAACTCTAAAAAAGTGAAAAACAAGCAAAATAATAAAAATAAAAACATAAACAGCACAGGGGGAGAACCAGGAAGCCTGGGAGTGAGATTGCAAGCGAATTTGAGCCATATTTGCAGTTTTTCATCAATCGAAAATCGGCTAAGCAACGAAAAACATGACGGACAAAAAACATAAAAAATCTAAAACAGAATGAAAACAAGGCTGAGAAAAGCCAGGCACGCGGGACTTCGAAAATACACAAAGACAGTAACACTTACACCAACAACGCCAGGCATGCAGGACAGCAGACACATAGAGGAGAAACACAAAGGGAAGGGACAGGGGGGAGATGGTGGAAAGACACACATGCCATTCCCAAGCACAAAACTTGCATGTTAACGAACCCTGCAACGAGCGGTCTGTACAGTAGCACCGCAAGCTTGAGAGGCTTGCAATGCGCGCCAAAAGTGATCATTGCAAAGCAGGAAAGTTTAAGTACACGGGGGAGAGGCTCGCGATGAGTGTCAAAGGTGCTCAGAGAAGCAAAAGCCTCACATTGTGTGGCAAACAGCATCGCCAGCCTTACCATTTTATTCCCGTCATTTTTTACGGGCAATTTCTTAGTGAATATTAAAACTTAACTTTTAATATGGAATTTCAAATAAAATCTTCTAAATATAAAATACATTCTCTCATCTTTGCAATTCCTGATAATTATCCATAGAAGCACACTTATATATCAGTTGAGCGTTTCTAATACCTTGAGCCACTACTTTCTTATAGTTAGAATTTAGAGTCTGTATGATTTGTTTCACATTCTGAAATGATTTACCTATTTTCAAGTGTAGTTCTATAAACACACAGACAAATTGCTTACAGTGCTCCTTTAAGTATTTATATATTGCATTTATTTATATTTTGTGTTCTATATTCGTCAATTATCAAGTTTTCTTATTAAAAAACCCATAGACGCAGAACTACAGAGATCTTTTGAGAAGACCGATATTATCCCAAAGTAAAGAATGGACAGCAATGTTTTATTCAGTTATGCATATTTCACTTTTTGTTCTGGATGTTGATATTCATGTAACCCAAGAGGTCAGCTCCTGCGTCTTGATATGACGGCTACACTCAATCATTTAGTGAAAAAGCACAACTTATCGAAAGTGGAAGGTACATCCATTAATATACTACAAAATCACTGAGCGTTCGTGTAAGTCAATGAAAACAGTCTTTGGACTCGGAATCTATTCAAATGGTGTTTAAGGGAACGTAGAGCCGACGCATTTTCTATTCTGTATGAAAAAAGTAATAAAAAAAAAAACAACCTTGCTTGAAAAAAGTGTTGAAGTGTCACTAAAAGATCACTGTGGTCAAGGGCTTTTAGAAAGGTAAAAGGACCAGTGTAATACATAAGAGAAATAATTATTTTTTGGAGGGAGGAAATCTAAATTTTTAGAGTAAAAAAAACAAAAACAAAAAAACGTTTTTGCATTCGTTACATCGCTTTTTGGGAGTTGGATTACAGGGCTGCATTCATTTTATCTATCAGTGGAGGAGATGTGAGGTAAGAGGGAACAAGAGATGATAGAAAGCTTTGTTAGATAACTGGACCTAATTGAAGCAGACATCACATCCCTTTCCCCCCACAGGCACAGAAGCTGACTATTTAGTTATGCTTTTACTCAGACTCAACATTTTCAATTTTTTTTAATTGTACAGAGGAATTGTAAAATTATAATAATAAATGGGAGGCACCATTTATGTTTCTGCTGATCTGCTTCGATCACTGGTAAGGGCCTTACTGTAGAGAATTATTTCAGCAATGAAAATCCTAAGTGATAGTGCTTTCAGTAGGTCTAATTGTCATTAGTTTACACACTTCTGAGAAAGCAACTCAAATAGTTGAATGAATATCTATTTATATATATATATATATATATATATATATTTAAGACTGAAGCAGCCGTGAATGTGCAGTAATCTAGTAATTTAATGATTTTATATATATGATGATATACATACAAACAAACATCATATTCAACTATATTCAAATAGTTGAAGACAAAAGGCAAGCCACTCCAGTATCTTTGACAAAAAACCTTATTGATAAGCACAATAGAAAGACAGATAGATATGCCTGGGTTCTGCGGATCAAATGTTCAGCGAGAATCGGACATGACTGAAGGACTGAACAACAACAACAACAAGAACAACTAATAAATGTTAATGTCTTTTCTGGTCAGTGGAAGCATCTATGGTACTTTGCAAAAGGTTGCATGAATATGAGGGGGTATTTCTGCATGAGCAGGCCTAGCAGCTATTAGGGAAGGGTGTATGTGTCAATATCTGCAAAATATAACAAATCTCTGTAGTTACGACCGGCAGCTTTGGTGGACCGCGCTCACCCCAAATCTCTCTACGGTCGCAACTTTTTGTTCAGATCTCGACACCAGCAGACACTTCAGATGACAACATCAATACTGCAGAGACCAGCACCATCAGACCCCTATTAAGAATCACACACCATGTACCTTGGATTAGTACAAGCAGACTCTGACACCACCTGTGTTTAGTGTGTCCAAAGTCAGACTGGCCACTTCTTTATTGTTTCAGAGATATATATATAAAAATTAAAAAAAAGATTACACAAAACACCAAATACCTTCCCCAGTTCTAGCCCATCCTCCTAGGCAAATAGCTTGCTATCCCCCCTCACCAACATGATTTCCAGATGTATAGAGGCATCTGGCTTTCTTCTAATTACACCTTTTGTTTCTCTTCTTACAGAGCCATAAAACTAGTTCCCCATTTCATGAATAAAGCCAGAGCCTTCACACAGGTCCGTTTGCAGGGCCATAAAGATTCTTTAGAAGATTACTACTTTGTCACATAAGTGACTGCAGTATTTTTTAGATAATTCTAGCATCCTAGGGCCTACTTCTATCACAGATGCATTATTACAGTGCATATAACATGATCTAGTAACCACCAAATGAATTATTGTGGTCCATACTACACACAAAAACAATCAAGTCAGTCCTCACAAGCTTCAGGTCCATTGTAATAGTTCTTGACATTAACACCCAGTGTGCCAGCATTCCAAATAGCAGAGTTACTTGTGGGTTGCAAAGGGTCCCATCATGGCCCCAAATCGTTCATGACACGGTCCCCTCTCCCTTTTCTACTGATAGGATTTAAAAAATGAAGGTTTATGCTCATAGTTTACATGATACACAATTCACAAACGTGATTTTTTTCTGAACAATTGTTGTCTTTTCAGCCTGCAAACCACCAGATATTATTTATTTTTCATGTGTAAAACCTTGAGCCACAGGTACTATAGGCTGGACCCACAATCCTTGTTGGTAATGGTAAAGCCGATTTAGTCCCCGGGTAGCCTCCGAGAACTGGATCTGGCCGATTACATTTTTGTTCATTAAAAATATAGACGTTTGTGTCCAAATAACGTCATTTTATATATCTGCAATATCCTCACCATTAGCATGTTTTATAACTTTTCAACCACTAACATTTCAACTAATTATTTTGTTAATTATTAATGAGGCTTGTGCAGCACAAAAATATTATGTCATACCTCTTGCCCATGTAGATAAAGTTAACGAAGGGCATTAAAATGTGAACTGTAATTACTCATAACATTATTATGCTTAGGTGGCAGGAGGAATAATTACATTTTAACACTTAATTTTATTATTGTTCTTTTTTTTTTTTTTAAACTGAATATTTGCCATCCTGTAACGGTGTATGAAAGGTGTACAAAATCAAAAGTATTTTGCCTCAAATTAGTTACAGTACACATATTTTGCATATATTTAGTATGTACATATTCCACATGAATCAGTGTGAAATAAGGTTTACTACCCTGCATCCCATTATATGTACTAAAGATGAAACACAGTATTTCTTTAGTTTTCTACAGAATATTATTGATAATTTGTAAAGCGCCAACATATTCCTTAGCGCTATACAGGGTTGGATTAAAAGAAACACAAACTTCTTTTTGCCGTCTTTCAGTCGTTTTCATGACCTAATGGACCGGAACACACCAGGAGCCTCTTTCAATTCGAAGGCCACATGTCTGCTACAAAACTATTTCATTGAACAAGCTCGCAAGTTACGAGCCGGAAGCCAAAACCGTAAACCATGCAATCAAATGTAGCAGTTCAGGGTGGGAACACGATCAATTAAGCAAGGCCATAACTACCCATTTAGAAAAATAGACCGTCATCATTGAGGTTACATGTTAATTAATTAGCGTTTAGGGGTCTGATATGCAATCAGACTCGCAAAAGTTCAAAAAAATAAAAATGAATCAAATACTGTTCTAGTTCATGTGGGTGGTCTGATATGTATTTACTCATTGATTCCTGAGATCGATATTGCCTCTTACCTAAGATAACTAACTCTCACATGGTGGTGGACAAAAGCAGGAAGAGTTAAAGCCTTTATAATTATTCTTACTTACTAGCGACTTGCCCGTCAAAAATGACGGGGCAATAAAATTGTAAGGCAGGTAATGCTGTTTGCCCCAGACAGTAAGTGTTTTGGTGGTCAGATCCTTCGGCGCTCATTGCGAGCCTGACGCTGAGCACCCTTGGCGCTCATCGTGTGGCTGGCAATGAGCGCCTTCGCCGTTGATTGCGATCGTGTATAGTGGTGTTTTTTAAAGTGTTGTATATGTGTATGTTTTAATGATAATTAATTACTAAATAAATTAAATGATACCTTACTTATTTGTAATTAATATATGCAGCAAGCAATGGTCTGAAGAGCTAACAATCTGTTTTGATATTCCTGCAGCATCCAATATAGATTTGCAGTGTTGTTGAGCTGAGGTGTAAGTGTCAGCAATGTGTGCAGTGTAAATAGGCTGCGTGCGTGAGGGGAAACCGTTTGTGAAGCAGGTTACTTCCACATTCTGTGAGGTAGTGTTGTAAAATGGCGTCGAATGTGTATGTAGTACGCAGGTTTGGATGATTTAGAGTCCTTGCTAATGGTGTATGTTGTAGGTTGTACGGGTTTTAGTAAAAGTCGTATGTGCCTGGCGTTTTTTTGTGGCTTTAGGGGCTGTGTAGCCTCGCTTCCGTTTTTTTCGTTGCCCAATTTTTTTCTCGCTTAGGGGATTTTGGAGTGTCTAAATTTTTTAATTCTACTGAAATCGATGTGTTTGCAGACGGCCTGGGTGTCCCCCCTTGCTGTTGGTATTATTTTTGTTTGTTATTTATGTGTATTTATTTTTTGCTTGGGTTGTCCGCGGGTCGTATTTATTTTTCTGTAAGTCCGCAATTTTTTTTTGCAGTCCCGCGGCTCGTATTTTTTGTGTAAGTCCGTATTTAGTCATTAGGGGTTTTGTCGGCATTTGCGGCATATGGCGCTAATCTCCACCAGCGCAAGGAGCGCCTTTGGCGCTCCTTGCCTGGGCGCAACCGCGGCCCACTGCTTCGCGAGGACCACAGTTTCCGTGTTGCGTTACCAACGGATTTTGCCACGCCCGCCTGCTGGCAACTATATATGTGATAGCAACTAGACACACTCTTCCTGCTAATGGCTCCCACTAATTCTCCTCCGATATGAGAGAGAAAAAGATGGGATGATCTTGCATAGTAATATCTGGCTAAAACTGCAACATCAAGTATCTCACACTAATTTAGATTTTTTTTAATAACACCAATTGTTATTAATGTTATTTAAGAATGTTAAACTATTAACCTTCAGCGATTTTAAGATCTTCCTACTGTGTTATCTTATCTGAAGAGATTAATTGTCACATTGGGTGACATTCATAGGAAGAGTCTTTCAGCCCCATTAAATTTAAAGGCCGTAGCGGCATCGGCAAACCCACAAAGGCTGTGGGCTTGAAATTTGGATGCATTACAGAGCTATTAAATTGAAAAATTAAGTTATGGGCCGCAAACCCGTAAACCATTCATGCGCACATTGGATGTGTGGCCGTGAACATGATCACTTAGTCAAACCCGTAGTTACGGGTTTAGACGGAGCCAATGGCAAATGAGATTGTTATTACGTCACTGAAAAATAGAAGTTACATTTCAAAGCCTTTACGGGTTTCAATTACGAGTTTTCATCGGACCCGCATTCCAGAAATAATGCAATATTAATAAATCCGTAAATATTATATTCTAGTCCATGCGCGTTCCATATTGCAGATTTGCAAGCTTGGGAATGTTTGCTATTAATTTTAATACCTAACATCACTTTCCCTTTAATGGAAGATACAGTAGTGTGTCTATATTGCCATTTACAGTGCTACAAATTGGACTTTAACCCCATTGGTGGTCATCTCTAATAACCTTTGGCTTTTTGGCTCCATTTGCAGGTCAAAGGTTTGAACGCCAGTGGATTCATAGCCATTTAATAGCAATTTTCAAATGTAACAGTTACGGGCTTGACAGATGAAAGGATTTTTGGAAACTGAGTTCAAATTTTGATGCCCCATAGGGTTTTTCCGCCTGTAACCCACAGATCGTTAGCGGGTTGCTTTACAGGGCCAATTTAATAGCCGTAAGTCTTGCGGGCTTGTTATGGGCTACTGTTTTACACGTTCAGGGAATTTAATAGGGCTGTTTGTTATTTATACCAAGTGGGTATGCTCTTCCTGATCATCTGCCGCAATGGTGGGAGTTACATTTTGCAGTTAAGAGAGCGAGAGAGAACAAGGTGGGATGATCTTGAATAGTAACTTCTGTCTAAAAATAACAACATTCAAAGTCTGTTATCGAACTCAGATTCAACAAGAAATTGCAAGTGTCCTTAATTATAGGTACAGTTTTACTATATTTGGGATCTTTGAAATAAGTTTGTATTCTCTCAAATGAGAATTCTTCTGAATGCTGCAATCTACAGTAAGAAAGCTGTGCAATAATTTGCATTGTTTGAGGTCCGATCAGAACGGTTCCTCCACCTTTTTAGTTAATGATGAACTTAAGAGGCAATCAATATTTTGTAAATACCATACTCTCAATCTGTCCTCCAACCAACTTTGTACCTATGTTACACATGCTGCTCTCTTTTGCTCTTCACATCCAGCCTAAATGTCACTGTCCCACATGGAAAACCTCAATTATGTGACCATCTAAAGAAGAAGAGTGAGTGACCTTAATGCTTTATGTACCGTATATACTCTAGTATAAGCCGACCCGAGTATAAGCCGAGGCACCTAATTTTACCACAAAAAAACAGTAAAAACTTATTGACTAGAGTATAAGCCGAGGGTGCAAAAGAGGGTCCTTCCCCCGATCATCCTCCCCCCATTATCATCCTACTCCTTCCCCCTTTTTCTTCCTCCTCCTCCACCCCCTTATAATCATCCTCCACCTTCCCCCCATAACCTCCTCCTTACTGCACCCTCTCTCCTTACTTGCTACTATGCTCTGATGAGCTGATGCCGATCCTGACGCCGCAGCACGTCTTCCGTACCGGCATATGCTTATGACGTGAGCGCATGTGATGTCACGTCATTAGCATATGCCGGTACGGCGTCAGGATCGGCATCAGCTCATCGGAGCATAGTAGCAAGTAAGGAGAGAGGGGAATAGGGATTGGAGAGGGTGCAGTAAGGGAGGAGGTTATGGGGGAAAGAAGATAAGTAAGGAGGAGAAAGAGGAGGAGGACGACAAGGGGGGGGGGGGAGGAGGACGACGACAAGGGGGGGGAGGAGGAGGAGGACGACAAGGGGGGGAGGAGGAGGAGGACGACAAGGGGGGGAGGAGGAGGAGGACGACAAGGGGGGGGAGGAGGAGGATGACAAGCGGGGGGGAGGAGGAGGATGACAAGGGGGGGGGAGGAGGATGACAAGGGGGGGGGAGGAGGATGACAAGGGGGGGGGGGGGAGGAGGAGGAGGATGACAAGGGGGGGGGGAGGAGGAGGATGACAAGGGGGGGGGGAGGAGGAGGATGACAAGGGGGGGGGGGGAGGAGGAGGATGACAAGGGGGGGGGGGAGGAGGAGGATGACAAGGGGGGGGGAGGAGGAGGATGACAAGGGGGGGGGGAGGAGGAGGATGACAAGGGGGGGGGAGGAGGAGGATGACAAGGGGGGGGGGAGGAGGAGGATGACAAGGGGGGGAGGAGGAGGATGACAAGGGGGGGAGGAGGAGGATGACAAGGGGGGGAGGAGGAGGATGACAAGGGGGGGGAGGAGGAGGATGACAAGGGGGGGGGGGGAGGAGGACAAGGGAGGAGGAGGAGGACAAGGGGGGAGTAGGAGGACAAGGGGGAGGAGGAGGACAAGGGGGGAGGAGGAGGACAAGGGGGGAGGAGGAGGACAAGGGGGGAGGAGGATAACAAGGGGGGGGGAGGATAACAAGGGGGGGAGGAGGAGGATGACAAGGGGAGGAGGAGGATGACAACAAGGGGGGGAGGAGGAGGATGACAAGGGGAGGAGGAGGATGACAAGGGGAGGAGGAGGATGACAAGGGGGAGGAGGGAGGAGGTTATGGGGAAAGACGATAAGTAAGGAGGAGAAAGAGGAGGAGGATGACAAGGGGGGAATGACAAGGGGGTGGAAGAAGGGTGACAAGGGGGTGGAGGAGGAGGGTGACAAGGGGTGGAGGAGGAGGATGACAAGGGGTGGAGGAGGAGGATGACAAGGGGGTGGAGGAGGAGGATGACAAGGGGGTGGAGGAGGAGGATGACAAGGGGGTGGAGGAGGAGGATGACAAGGGGGTGGAGGAGGAGGATGACAAGGGGGTGGAGGAGGAGGATGACAAGGGGGGGAGGAGGAGGATGATGACAAGGGGGGGGAGGAGGAGGAGGATGACAAGGGGGGGGGAGGAGGAGGAGGATGACAAGGGGGTGGAGGAGGAGGATGACAAGGGGGGGAGGAGGAGGAGGATGACAAGGGGGGGGGAGGAGGAGGAGGATGACAAGGGGGGGGGAGGAGGAGGATGACAAGGGGGGAGGAGGAGGAGGATGACAAGGGGGGGAGGAGGAGGAGGATGACAAGGGGGGGAGGAGGAGGAGGAGGAGGATGACAAGGGGGGGGGGAGGAGGAGGATGACAAGGGGGGGGGGGAGGAGGAGGATGACAAGGGGGGGAGGAGGAGGAGGATGACAAGGGGGGGGAGGAGGAGGATGACAAGGGGGGGGAGGAGGAGGATGACAAGGGGGGGGAGGATGACAAGGGAGGAGGAGGAGGACAAGGGGGGAGGAGGAGGACAAGGGGGGAGGAGGAGGACAAGGGGGGAGGAGGAGGACAAGGGGGGAGGAGGAGGACAAGGGGGGAGGAGGAGGACAAGGGGGGAGGAGGAGGACAAGGGGGGAGGAGGATAACAAGGGGGGGGAGGAGGAGGATAACAAGGGGGGGAGGAGGAGGATAACAAGGGGGGGAGGAGGAGGATAACAAGGGGGGGAGGAGGAGGATAACAAGGGGGGGGGGAGGAGGAGGATAACAAGGGGGGGGGGGGAGGAGGATAACAAGGGGGGGGAGGAGGAGGATAACAAGGGGGGAGAAGGAGGATAACAAGGGGGGGAGAAGGAGGATAACAAGGGGGGAGGAGGAGGATAACAGGGGGGGATGAGGAGGAGGAGGATAACAGGGGGGGATGAGGAGGAGGAGGATAACAGGGGGGGATGAGGAGGAGGATAACAGGGGGGGATGAGGAGGAGGAGGATAACAGGGGGGGATGAGGAGGAGGATAACAGGGGGGGATGAGGAGGATGACAAGGGGGGGGAGGAGGAGGATGACAAGGGGGGGAGGAGGAGGATGACAAGGGGGGGAGGAGGATGACAAGGGGAGGAGGAGGATGACAAGGGGAGGAGGAGGATGACAAGGGGGGGAGGAGGAGGATGACAAGGGGGGGAGGAGGAGGATGACAAGGGGGGGAGGAGGAGGATGACAAGGGGGGGAGGAGGAGGATGACAAGGGGAGGAGGAGGATGACAAGGGGAGGAGGAGGATGACAAGGGGAGGAGGAGGATGACAAGGGGAGGAGGAGGATGACAAGGGGAGGAGGAGGATGACAAGGGGGAGGAGGGAGGAGGTTATGGGGGAAAGACGATAAGTAAGGAGGAGAAAGAGGAGGAGGATGACAAGGGGGGAATGACAAGGGGGTGGAAGAAGGGTGACAAGGGGGTGGAGGAGGAGGGTGACAAGGGGTGGAGGAGGAGGATGACAAGGGGTGGAGGAGGAGGATGACAAGGGGTGGAGGAGGAGGATGACAAGGGGTGGAGGAGGAGGATGACAAGGGGGTGGAGGAGGAGGATGACAAGGGGGTGGAGGAGGAGGATGACAAGGGGGTGGAGGAGGAGGATGACAAGGGGGTGGAGGAGGAGGATGACAAGGGGGGGAGGAGGAGGAGGATGACAAGGGGGGGGAGGAGGAGGAGGATGACAAGGGGGGGGAGGAGGAGGAGGAGGATGACAAGGGGGGGGAGGAGGAGGAGGATGACAAGGGGGGGAGGAGGAGGAGGATGACAAGGGGGGGAGGAGGAGGAGGATGACAAGGGGGTGGAGGAGGAGGATGACAAGGGGGGGAGGAGGAGGAGGATGACAAGGGGGGGAGGAGGAGGAGGATGACAAGGGGGGAGGAGGAGGAGGATGACAAGGGGGGGAGGAGGAGGAGGATGACAAGGGGGGGAGGAGGAGGAGGATGACAAGGGGGGGAGGAGGAGGAGGATGACAAGGGGGGGAGGAGGAGGAGGATGACAAGGGGGGGGAGGAGGAGGAGGATGACAAGGGGGGGGAGGAGGAGGATGACAAGGGGGGGGGAGGAGGAGGATGACAAGGGGGGGAGGAGGATGACAAGGGGGGGAGGAGGAGGATGACAAGGGGGGGAGGAGGAGGATGACAAGGGGGGGAGGAGGAGGATGACAAGGGGGGGAGGAGGATGACAAGGGGGGGAGGAGGATGACAAGGGGGGGGGGAGAAGGATGACAAGGGGGGGGAGGAGGAGGATGACAAGGGGGGGGGGATTTTTTTTTTCCACTGGAGTATAAGCAGAGGGGGGCTTTTTTAGCATTAAAAAATTTGCTGGAAAAGTCAGCTTATACTCGAGTATATAAAGTAAGGTTTTTTTACTCCATTTTTCCAGATATCACCTCAAGAGAAGGAACCATAAAGCAGTGCTGCAGTTTTCATACAATACAATATAATTTGACTTGTGTATTAATGTAATAACTGGTCTGATTAGTAATAAAATCCAATAAGAAAAAAATACTTCTATTGGCACAACCTCCTTGGCAAGTACTCTCCCATCTAGGAACAACAAAATAAAGACGGGGAAAAGCAGAAATGGCAATGCTAAAGTTTAAACATAAGTTTTGAAAGCTACATTAAATATGTATTCTTAAAACACTGATTATATGGCTCATAAATTATTCAAAAAACTATTTTTTGTATGATGCCAGTGGTTCTTTAATTGCCAAAAAATGATTACCAGAATGAGGTTCTGTTTGCTCAGGAAGTGAGACAAAGATTTTTCCTCCTGTATGGATTGACGGATAAAGACATGGTTGTATTTAGATGCCCAGTAGTGTCAAATAAATGGACTGAATAAATACACTGCCAAAGGTTTGAATAAACCACACTGAATAGTTCAAAATGATGATTACACCCTGTACCAGACTTTAGTTTTGCTCATAAAATCGCAGCAAAATAATAAACTTCCACATTAGCCTTACTCACATAGAGACAATATATTCAAAAGAGCTGGTTTTATACATTATTAAACGATTATTAAATGATAAAAATATATTAATTTAAGAAAATCATTTTTAAAGCAACATAGAAATACAGTAGATGAAAAACGGTGCCTTTTTATCTACTATAGCCAGATTAGGGAATTGAAACAAATGATCACATTGGCCAATATATCTGTGTTTGCTTGGTCAGCTTTAGATTCAAAAGAGTAGAAATAAAGAATTAAGGTTGTGGGTGGCCAAGAATCCCAAGGCTCTCTGACTCTCTGTTTCCTGTAAGAGAAGAAGAAAAAAATCCCTCTGTCTCTGACTTAAAGGCAATGTTTCTACACACAAAAACATATATATATATATATATATATATATATATATATATATTTGGAAATTGCCCGTCAAAAATGACGGGAGTAAAATTGTAAGCCTGGCAATACGGTTTGCCACACAATGCGAGGCTATGGGCCCTCTGATCACCTTTAGCTCTCATAGCGAGCCCCCGCTGAGCTCCTTCTGTGTTCATTGTGTTGCTTGTAATAAGCGCCTTCGGTGCTAATTGCGACACG